>JAZHYW010037109.1:0-15113 GCA_037355805.1 Ixodes ricinus
GCCGCGTGCGGTTTCAAAGTTTGGTCAAATAAATGTCCTACTACGAATACCACTTCACCAAATAAACACAACGCGTGAAAAAGGCTTTGCCGCGCGTTAGCCAAACAGCGCATGAAGCGATGGTAACGAGCCGAGGGATCCAAGATCTCCGCTTTCTGGCCCAGCCTGTCCGGCAGCTTGATACTTTAGACCTAGAGCCACTAAATAAGCTACGCTCCAGAGTAACGACACTTGGCCATATTGTGGCTTAAAATCATGGTTGCCAGTTATCTGAAGCTTTATCTGAAATCACAGGAAACGCTTTTCCGTCCTCCACAGAAGTTTAAACAGTCTGCGACAGAGAAAAGCAATATTACATGAGCTTCCTAACACCGAATCAAATGCTGAGGAAGTCGCGCTTTTGAATCATGACGATCTGCAGTTGCGTCTGCTCTGCACAAGCCCCAATATGGCGGCGTCCACAACAATGTCGGGGAACGGAGTGCCGATACTCTAAGCGCAGCTCATTTAGTGGCTCTATTTAGACCCATGGTGCGGATAAAAAACAGACGCGGGATGGCCAAAAAGCATGATTTTCGTGTAAGGCTCGTCAAATTATGAGGCGCTGGAGAAATGCAGCCTTCTACGTTAAGTCCTTATTTCGAACTCTTTTTGTTCGCCTTCCGCCCATTAAAAAGCATGCGGGAAGGGCCTTAGAACGTACCTGGCATCGCTGCGCCGCGGCGTTCTTCCGCAGGATAAAGTTCGTCTGCGTTCCTCGCCGTCACCATGGCAACGAACACCGAATGATTGGAAGCACGCACGGTACCGCCGCGTGAAGCCAGCAACAGCTGACGCCATTTTACGAACGCCGTCTGCTAGCCAAAGCCGAACGCTGTATGTAAGATGAAACCGCCTCCGCCGGTGCTCGATCACCGTTGTAAATTGGCGTCAGCTGTTGCTGGCTTTGGTACCTCCTGCAAGTGGACGGGCCTGTCACCCGTACGGCGGTGGGCGATTCACACTCACTGTGAAGACTTCGGACGCAGCCGAAAAGCTACGTGAAGCAGGGTGCCTGGTCGTCGGCGGCAGGAGCTATGAGCTTTTGCCATTGGCATCCAAGGTGAAGGCCGTGACCCTCCTCCTGCTCCCGGTGGAAGTCCCGGACTATGCCGTCACCCAGGTCCTGGGCGCCTACGGGAAAATCATCCGCATGACTCGGGAGACCCACCGCGAGTTCCCCTCACCGGAGACCGCCACCAGGAGGGTCGTCTTGGAAATGGAGAGGGAGGTACCCGCCTACATCCAAGTTTGTGGTTTTCAAGGCATGTGCCTCTACTCGGGGATGAAGAAGACTTGCAGACGGTGCGGCTTGGGCGGCCAGCTCTCCTACGACTGCAGGACCCCCCGATGCACCAGGTGCGGAGAGTACGGTCATGCCGGCCCTCAGTGTCGGGCGCCTTGCAGGCAGTGCGGCGAAGATCACCCTACCTCACAGTGCTCAGTCAGCACGTATCCAGCGCGCTGACAGGGGGAGCCCACGAAACCCAGCTGGAGGACGGAGGACAGGAAGGAGACAACCCATAGAGAAATATAGTACTACGTAAAGAGCGGACACTTCCATAGGCCCCAGCGGCCCAATTCAATGTAAGTGAGCGCACTCCAGCGGCCAGTATAGTCCCTAGTTGAGTGTTGAATGAATGGATACACGCTGTAACAGCTGGCCAGATGATTAAATAGGGGATTTCAGGCGAATTCTGCTGCGATATTTTTGTATAGGGTAGTAGCATGCGCCCTCTAGTTTAACCAGTCAGTGTTATTGTAATTAGCATGGTTTTTGTTTAAAATAGAATTGTTTTATAAGCATACCTTTAATTGTACTGCAGAAGAAAAGTCATCTAGCGCTACAAATAATTCAAACTGACCGCACACCGAAAAGGATATATTCACATTTGTGCTAACTATCTTGAAGGGACGACACCAGGGATTGACACACAAAAGTATTTATTTTTGTAACTATGACAAGCAAAACAAGCATCAACTCTGAAGACAAGGAGTGATGTATGTTATTCATACATTACAAAAATAACAATACACATGCAAACTGTATGTGAATAACGCGTCAACAGTTGTACACTGGAAAGAAAGTACTGTATTACAGCGAGACTTACAGCGACTAATGCAATGTGATGGAGGGCATTTAAAAAAATTACCGTCCAACTTCCATGAAAGGTGCCTCGGACATATGACCATGTGCTGAAAGGCGCTTGCACATATGACTGGCCCAGTGGCTTCTAAATTCAATGACCGAATGCAAATGTCCGTCAACAAAGAAACTATAGTTACAATACTTCTTACATATACCGTATACCATGACCGCAACGGAGGAATGACTAGAAACCTGCACGAGACAACAAGCCGCGGAACCAACTCAACGCACACAACGAGGCAAGAGACACAGACCAAGCAGCCGAAGTATCCGCCCCCGTCGAGTTCACATGACTCCTAAGCCCAACCGTCCTGCCGCAGCCATAGCCATAGCCGTTAAAGTTGTTTTTAAAAGTTTTCAATAATAATTTTAAAAGTTTACTCTATACAATGAAATTATTTATTAAAAATATATATCTGACAAATGTTCAATATAAGCGGCACTGCTGCGCCTACTAACGGCCAGTAGAGTCCCTAACTCCTGGGCCGCGAAACGGCTTGAGTGGCCACTCTTTACGTAGTATTATATTTCTCTATGGACAACCCCCTTTCTAAAGAGGACGAAAAGAAGACATGCCGGCGGCAGCCACCGGCCCAGTGAAAACAGCGAGCCACAGCGGGGCGGTGCTAGCTCGGTGATAAGCCCAGATAACGCAGGCACGTCTACCGGTGACTCGGCGGAATGCACGTCGATGTCGGCGGGTATACGGCCGAGGAAAGGACGACAACAACTTCGGGGCAACGGTCGGAAACCTCGAGTGACACGACGGCGTTATCACTCTCGTCTGAAAAGCAAGACGAAGACTTGGGGGCCAGAAACGAAGAAGCTCTCATGAAAGCTGTGTCACAGTCGATCAAGCGCACACGTGACTCTTCAAGCTCGAGGGAAAGCGGTGATTCTGGGAAGCAAAAACACTTGCTTCCAGGGCAGCTGAGTAAGCTCCCCAAGCAACCGAGCCAGACCAAAATAACACTCCGGAAGAATTGACCAAGGAATGGGACTCCACCCCTTACGACTCATCATGCGAGTGATCTCGTTAAATGTAAAAGGACTTCGGGCGCCGGCAAAGCAGGCGTGGAAGGGGTTCTTATGAACCAGCTAAAAGTGGACGTCTTGCTCGTCCAGGAAACTCACCTAACGTGCACGCGGGAGGTGCGAGACTTTGAGGGCAAGGTGCCTGTGACCGGTTTCTATAGCTTCGGCGTTCGCAGAGCGAGGGGAGTGGCCATCCTGGTGTCGCCGACCTTCCGTGGTAGCGTCGGCAAGTACCGACACGACGATGAGGGCCGGCTCCTCACCGTAGATGTCGTGCACAAGGGGAACGATGCTAAGGATAGTAAACGTCTATGCACCAGTAGACTGCAGAGAAAGGAACGTTTTCTTAAGAAACTTGGACTTCTACCTGCAGGGAAGACGAGAACTGGTGTTGGCGGGGACTTTAACTGCGTCCTCGACCAGGCGAAAGATTCGTTCGGCGGCACGCAGAAACACCAGCCATGGAAAGCTAAGGGACTCCGTCAGCTGGTCACGTCGTGTTCCCTAGTGGACGCATGGACGCACCTCCATGGAAACGCACCTGCAGATACACCTTCTCCGCACGAGGACGCTTAGTGAGGCTTGACCGCTTCTACGTTTCAGGCGCCCTGGTGGGCGCCCTTAAGGACTGCGAAGTTATGCCAGTAGGGAGCGCAGCAGCCTACGTGACGGACCATCAAGCAGTCATCCTTGAGATGGAGCTAGCTCCGGGGGTCGGCAGGCAAGCGACTCTGTGGCGCCTTAACACCAGATTGCTTCAGGACGAGGAAGTGGTCAAGCATGTGCGGGCATTCATCAAGACAAAGCTCGGGACGAAACAGCTTGACCTAGGTTGGTGGGACCAGTTCATCACGGAGATCACCGAGGTCTTCAAGGCCTGGGGTAGACGTCGAGCGGCGGAGCGACGACTGGAGGTAGCAGTACTACAATGGGGTATGCGGAACTTGCGGCGCTTGGGCCTGGACACTCCGGCAAAGATAGAGGCCTACACAGAACTACAAACTGAGTTCCAGCAGCCGCTCATGTCGCGGGTCAGCGAGCAAGGACCGATCTCTTCGTGCCGTCCAAGCCGCAGACCCCTCCCAGGGTTGCCTTTGCAGGCAAGCTCAAGTCAGAGCCACAAGCAATCTTGGAACTGACGGCGGCCAACGGAGCGCTCCTCACCTCCCCTGAGGACATCGAGGAAGAGTGCGGGAGTACTACGCGCTCCTCTATACTGAGCGCCCCGTTGAGAGCGCGCTCTGGGACGGACTGTGTGACCCACTTCCAAGACTTTACGAAGGACTAGCTAAAGGCCTAGACGGCCCCGTCACGAGGAAGGAATGCTCGAAGGCGGTGCACCCTCTCTCTCCAAAGGCAAGGCACCCGGTCCTGACGGTCTCCCCGTGGAGTTCTTCCTAAAATTTTGGGACTGGCTGGCGGATCCCCTGGTGGAAATATCCCAGAGAAGCATAGAGGAGGGCTACTTGCCGAGCTCCATGCGCCAAGGAGTGATCAAGCTGCTTTGCAAGGACAGTGCAAGGCGTCGTGATTTGGCAGCGTGGAGGCCCATTACCCTCCTTAACACAGTATACAAAATCTTGGCCAAGGTCCTACAAACCCGCTTGGCTCCAGTAATGCCCGACTTGGTCTCTCCGCAGCAAGTTTGTTCCGTACCAGGGCGCACAATACAGCAGAACCTGTTCGCACTGCGGGACATCAGCTACTGGATTGGCAACCGGAACATTCCCACGCTGGTGCTTTCTGTGGATCAGGAAAAGGCATTCGACCGAGTCTCTCACAAGTTCCTGTTTCACGTCCTGAGCCGGATGGGACTCGGCCAACGCTTCTTGAGAGGAGTGCAGTGCCTCTACGCCGCTGCTACCAGCATGGTCATGGTGAACCATTGCGGCTGGGTGTGAGACAAGGGTGCCCGCTGTCCCCGCTTCTCTACGTTCTGGTATTTGACACGTGCATTAGGCAGCTGGCAGCGTCTGCGAACATGTTCCCCGTGCCAACTCCCGGAAGCCTAAGAAGACCAACGGTCTTCGCATATGCAGATGACCTTACAGTATGCACCACCTCGGTTGGGGGAGTTCGGGGAGACGCTCACCATCGTGAAGCGGTACAGCGACGCAACCGGGGCGGCTGTGAATGTGGCAAAGTGTGCTGTGCTTCCCTACCTATGGCCGGACAGTGGCACGGACATCGAGGGTGTGCCCGTCGTGAGCGAGGCTAAAATCCTGGGAATTTGCTTCACCAACAGAGGGCCCTTGACGGAGTACTGGCCCGAATCCGCCAGGAAGCTGAAAGAACTTGCGGAAATTCTCTCCAGCGAGGACTATGACTTCCGAACCCGCAGTGAAGTCGTAAAGATAAGGTTGGCCAGTGTGCTTTGGTACGGGGGGACAGCGTTCCAGCCAACACGACAAGCGGCGATGTCAGTGCCAGAGGACGCTTTTCAGGTTCTTCTGGAACAACAAACCGGAAAGAGTGGCACAGCACGAACTGCAAAGACCGAGAGGAGGGGGATGGTCCATTGCCGACGTGGAGCTCTTCTGCGTGGCCCTCGGGCTGCGGATGACCTATCGTGTGCTGGATGACACCGACCATATGGCGAGCGACTACACGTACTTCTTCTTGAGTACAGAGGTGGCCCATTTTGGGGGAGAACTGGACCACAGAAGGCCTCGGTCTGCAAGTCACCCCTACTTCTACGAGATCATGTGCCGACATGAAAGAAGACTCCGGCAAGCCTTTCCCGAGGAAGATTTAAAGGGATGGCCGGTAAAGCGGCTATACCGCTCACTTCTGGAGCTTCGTAAGCAGCCCGTCGTCCTTGGCGAGGCGCGCAAAAATTAGAAGCACAGGCTGTCTGCCTTGGCTTATCAAGGGAGCCGCGTGGACGTCGGATGGCAGCTTGCACACGCCGTGCTCCCGGTACGCACGCGTCTTTACCGAATGGGCTTTAGCAGAACCGACCGGCGCCCTGAGTGTGGAAACATCGAGAATCACAAGCACGTGTTTTGTTTACTGTCTCAACGCAGCAGCCGTGTGGCGCAAAGTAGCTGGCCTCTACGGGCTCCGACGGGTGGAGTATGACACTGTGCGCTATTTGGACCCAATGCCAGTGCCCGCCAAGAAAGTACCAGGGGTTTGGCCTACTCATCCTCGAGGTGGTCTACCAACTGTGGTCGGCACGGAACAGAGCCATATACGGGAAAAACAGGATGCACCCTCCGGCAGCTGGTATTTGAAACGCGGAACGCGATCTTCGCAAAGATTACCGAGGACTTGGCCAAGCTCAGCAGTGCAGAATTCCGGGCAAGGTGGAGAATTCACCATGATCTCTTTGTTGTTAAAGGCACCCACGTAGGAGTGATGTTTTAGGGATCACAAAGCACAAGTGCGCTAAGGCCGAAATGTAAAAGTTAGCTTAATGGCTTAGATTTATTTGCTCAGAAGAAAAGAGCAAATGCTTTCATGTACATAGTCTGTGAATAGCCATGTATCATACCTTTTTCACAATAAAAATTTACTAAAGATACCGTGGGGAGGGGCACTCCAATGAGCCTATAGGCCAATTCTTGGGAGGCTGCTACCGTTTGGTAGCGGCCTAAGAAAGAAATCGAATATGAGCCTATGAAGTGGTTATGGATTTTCTGAAGGGATAGAAATTCTAATTCCATATTTAGAGATGGGACGAATCTTAACCCGAGTCGAGATTCGGGGCTCAGAAGAGTAGCCGAATCGGAGCGTTGCCATGGTTGCCAGATGACGTTGATGAGTGTTTCAACTTTTCGTGATATTAAAGTCACTAAATTCTCCAAAGTGCACAAAATAATCTTGTAATATAATATCATAGTAATAAATAAACTGTTCCGCTTTGTTAATATCATTTTGGATGTTTGTCAAGAGCGGTAGCCAGACATCGCAGGGAAATTGGTTTCGGTTCCGGATTACGACCAAAATAGATATGCTTGGTGCACGTGGAAATACAAGTGCATGTTTTCATCGCCTCAAGAGGTTGATGCCGTATACGTGCTGTTCGGTACAGACCCATTTCGTGCCCATAATTACGGTCATAGTGGCACACTGTGCCCAATGAGGGATTGTTATCGGAACACGGGAAACAATCGGAAACTCCTTGCGTCGTACTATTAGTCTCCTGTACTGCATTTGTACCTTTCTGGTTAATGATATCCTATTTAGTTACAGTGCTTGTTTCCGAACAATAAAGTTGCGTTGGACACCCCTGTGTTGTGTTTCTTTTTCATCAAATACAATGCGTAACGTTTCACGGCCGACTTGCTGCCGAGAACGGAGAAACGACAGTGTGAATTAGCGACGTTTTTCTTCACCAACGATGCCGGTACGCGGTCGAAGTTGTGACGAGCAGCATTCATCTCGCTTTCGCGCCTTACAGGTACAGATATACGCAGCTCTAGAGAAGGAGACGAATCATTTCCTTGCCTGAATATATTTATTGTGCGACGCGCCACGTTATGTATAATACACAGCATTTCGCTACATTTTACCGATCACCGCGAAACCGCACAGAAACCGAGACCGTGCATTGGTTAGGCCTACGTCGACCACACCGATCAGCACAGCTGGACCTGGGCGCGTGCCAGGGTTTAGAACGACAGTACAGTACATACCATTAGTTGAAATAAACAAGACGAAATCTGGTTATATGCAGTAGCAGACAGTACCTAAAAAATACACAACTGACCGCATTCGTGAGGTTTCCGACAAGGTTCACGCGCTGCCGTCCACAACCAGCGACGAATCTGCCGAATATTCGTCGTGGGAAGTTTGGAAATTTCCGAATCTGTCCGAATCCAAATCTCCGGTGATTCGTCCCATCAATCGACTTTCTGAACGGATGGAAGTGCGATTGAGGATCATTCGTAATCCGAATTCTTCCTCCGCGATGCTCGGCCGCGCTCACCGCGCATATTCGCGTCGCTAGCCTTTGATGCGAACTATCGGCGGAAACGACATTGAAAGCTCGTTACAGGAAAAATGAAGAGAAAGGGTTTGCCTGTCCGTCTCTTTTGTATATTCTTATTGTAACAATATATTAAAAACGAACGCGCTCACGTTCAACTTTGAGATCGAAAACTCGGCATTGAATGCGTTTGACGTTTCCCAGTCAATACTGAAAACTGGCCAGAAGGTTGTGTTAGAACAAGATTTATACAAATTTTAAGATAGAAAGGATGACGAAATGATTATAATGCAATTAAATGCAGAGGTACAAGAGAGGCTAGGTGGCGCAAGCTGCCACCCTTTACAAAGGGTATAGCCATTACCATCCATCCATTCATCCGGCAGGGCGTCTTTTTTTTTTTCGGTTGGGTTGCGATGACGATATGAATGTGAAGTAAGGGCCATAGTATGGCCATAGGGCGCACACGTGGAAAGTGCTTTTATTTTGATGAAGATCCGTCGAAATTACTTGCATAGCGTTCACGAGCAACAGGCGCCCGACTGCGCAGGGCGCCTGTTGCTCTTTTGGGACTCCACATGCTGGAATGGAACGAGTATCCCGTGCCATTCAATCTTGTTTTATTTCTTTTTTTTTTTGGGGGGGGGGAGTGGAGACACTGGGCTTACTCCCACTCCAGGAATGGCTCAACCGCTTCGTTCTATTTCTCTAATTCCTTAATTAAGCGACAAAAACGGCTCTGGTAAAGGCAGGATAAAGCTTACGTTATCAAACTCATAGATAACCGCACAAATATGACAAATGCATCCCCGAAGCAGTGGTTGTACTAAGCCAACCGGTGGTCGTACAAAGCGCTCGGTAGCACTGCGTACAACGATGGCGCGATCAAGCGTAAAAGGCTCGCAACAGGTGGCAAAACGTTTAAAACCATCCATGGTTTGTTCTTGTTGTTGCTGTTTTTCGCATACGGACTGTATGCTTTCCACTCCAAGAGAAACGTGGCCAGCGTGTTTGTTTGACGCGGCTTTAGAAATACGTTGTTCGCGCTTAGCGCAATACTAATAATAATAATAAACTTTTATTCATTAGGATAGACAAATACATATACAGGTCTGCCTAAGCCAAGGGAGGCTTGTGTGGCATGACCTGGCAGTACAGCCCAACCCTTACAGAAACAGCAGGTCACAACAGGATAAAACCAAGTAGGAAACACTCACGAAATGTCAACTGTAGATCTATCACTTGGTGGTATCATGAAATAACTTTTTCAGACTCTTTTTGAGCCCATGGTTAGAATTAGTTAAGAATAAGTTGTCTGGTAGTTCATTAAAAATCTTTGGTACGTAAAATGACCTAATGCTTTCCCCATAATGAGTATAGATACGAGGAATTTCATAGCGAGTAGTGTTCCTAAATGTACGTGGGGCCACCCTCTCAGTTTTAAATTCACTGCACCAAAAGTGACGAAAAACGACCGTCTGAATAAACAACGAGTAGAAACAAGGCAATTTGAGTAAACTAAACAAGTTATCAGTTGAAGAAGGTGTTGAACCGTAAGCAACGCTTTTTAACATCCCCCTCAGAATGCTATCAATTCTGGCATGCCATTGTCGAGAGCAGTTAAAAAATAGAGTAACACCGTACCTAAGGACACTATACACCAAAGAGTGCATAAGCATTTTTCTACTTGCAAACGGAAGGAACACTTTCAGGTTATAGAGCTGACAAGATACACTTCTTAGTCGTTTCGACACAAAAGAGAGGTGCGTAGTCCAAGACAGGTCAGAATCAAAGTATATTCCTAGATACTTGACAAGAGAGACATATTGAACAGGGTTGCAGCAACATGATACGCAATTGGAGTTATGCAAAAACAAAGGCGGAAACAATTTGACTTTTTTCCACGGGCTGCGGAAACATACCAGCTTTGTTTTAGAGGCGTTTACACTTATTCTGTTATTTCTAAACCAATTCATGACAGTAATGGCATTTTTCTGCAGGTCCAAGATAGCATGTTCGATATCAGTATGACAAGAAAAAAGCAGAGTGTCATCTGCATATTGCAATACGTTACACGTAACCACTTGAGAAAGGTCGTTAACATATACATTAAATAAAAGAGGGGATAACACGGAACCTTGTGGGACTCCAGAGCTAAGTTTGGCCTTTGTGCTCTGAACTTCTCCAACAGACACGAGTTGAAAACGTGCGCACAAAAAATTTCTAAGCAAACAAGCAAAAGGACCCCTGAACCCAAGGTGAAACAGCTTATCTAATAAAATGTCATGGTTCACTGAATCAAATGCTTTTGCAACATCAAGAAAAAGCGCACAGACACAAGAGTGGTTGTCAAACGACGAATGCAAAGAATCTGAAAACACGTCCAGCAGGGATGACGTGCCTCGATTAGAAACAAACCCGTACTGTGAGGGTGATATGATATTGTGCTTATCTAGAAAACTTGTCATACAAAAGAGGAGATGTTTTTCGAGGATTTTAGAAATACACGGCAGGACCGAAATGGGTCGATACGAGGAAAACTGATTACGCGGGCCGCCTTTATAGATTGGTACTACGATTGCAGTTTTAAGGTCGTCTGGCATCAATCCCGATAATATGATTTCGTTTATAAGAGATAAAAGCACGTTCTCAAGTGACTCGACATTATCGCAGAGATCCCTCACAGATATGCCGTCAAGCCCAGCAGACGTATTTCGTTTAAGGCCAGATAAAATGGATCGTAGGTCGGTCTGCGATATCGTAGGCAGGAAAGCAGAAGTTGCAGTTACATTCCCGTTGTTGACGTACATTGCACCATCACAGTTGCTATCATAGATGGGAGTGGCAAAATATTTATTAAACGAGTCCACTGTTGTAGCGAGGTTAGGACCGAAACTTTTTGCATCAATTCTAGAACGCTCTTTCGCGAGCTACCACGCAACTCGTTAATTATAGACCACAGTTTCCTTAGAGTTGAAACGAGCTTTGAATATTTTCTCAGAAAAGTAGTTTCGTTTCGCAGATCTTATGAGAGCATTTACCCTGTTACGCGAGGCCTTAAATTCCACTCTCAACCGTTCGTTGCTAGGCGCACGTCGACAGCGCTTCCATAGAAGCTCTTTGGTTTTGATAGCGCCAACACGAACTCATCTCTGTTACGTCACGGCGCGGTGGTGGCGCGTCGGTCGCACTTCCGGTCTGGGGCTGTGGGCGGAAGGCCCCATGTGAGGCGTGTATTCCTGCGTTGTTTTGAAAGGAACCTGACGAAAACATGCCTTTTCGTCAAACCGCCGCGACTGGGGCTGTGCCAAAAGAGTCGAGAAAGGTTTGAAGATCAGTTTTCATGTTCTCGGTTCGTCCGAGAACATGGATATGTGGTAAACCAGCCGCCGCCGGACCACAATTGCCTGGGCGGCAAGCACTTTGGGTTGAATTCACGGATACTTGTGGTCATCAGATTTATTTGTTTAGTTCCAACATGAACGCCGGAAAACCCTCAAGTTGTACGGCCCACCTGCGGACTACGTTCAGTGCGTCTTCAAGTTCAAACGGCCGCCAGATCGTTCGAACTGTCGTCTGCTCTTTCAAACGCTTCTGCTTGTCGTCTGCTCTTTTAGATGACACCGGCCCGTAGACCAAATGTTGGCCCGGTACTTGCGTTAAGAAGTAAGTGCAGGCCTCAAAAGACTTAAGTTTGAAGGTTGGTAAGCAGGCTCGACGTAAACAGTAGATACAAGGAGATGTTGATTATTGTTACCAGCGGCCATCCCCGACTTGTTATGCCTGATTCACTTCGTCCGATTCTGCTTGCGATTTTCAGTATCGACGTCGACCACCTCAGCTGCGGTTCACGCTTTTGCAGCCCGAGCGACGTCGCGACTGAAAATTGCGAGCGAAATCTCATCATGTGAATCAGGCTTTAGCGTACATTCTGCGGCGTCCACGCGGGATGAATCGCCGCATGTCAGATTATTCACGCGAAGTTTTGCGGTGTAACGAGCTTCGTTGATTTCGCTGACGCCGCTCATGTAGTCAGACATTGTCAGGAAGACGTAAAATCAACAATTCGAAAGCGATAAAGGGCAGGGGGACTCACACCGACGCCGATAACATTGCATTTCAATGGGTTGTTTATGGGCGACGGCGAGCTTGTTGCCCACACCCCCATCGCGCATGCGCGGCGCCGGTGGCGTCCGCTAGGGGCGCTCCGGGCGCTCCGGTTTGTTTGTAAACATGAGTTGGTGTATAGTAGCTCTGATCTTCGTTTTTTAACCTCTACAGTTACAATGCTACGTTTCTTCAGAGATTGTATAATTGATACAAATTGAAGAAGCTATATCTTGCTGTCTGCTTCGAATACCTGGGTCGCTAAACTCGTGGACACAGATATTCTTTGCGTCATGACGTAGTGGGGGAGTGACCGAAAGAAAGCCGCAAAGTTGTCTTTTCTCACAAACCCGCAGATCTGTTTATCTTCGTGACGTTTTTCAATTGAAGGGGCGAAAAATCCCTAGCACTCCCTAGACGCCGAACAAGAACAGCACGAGAGAGTGTGAGCAGACGACCGTGGTTCATACGTGTGACGTCACAACAAAGATCACCAGCTGCGACCAATCCTATTTCCGCCGATAAAGCGGAAGCAAAAAATTACACCATCTTCCCGAGGGAATTAGGGGTGATGCGGAGCATCGTGTTGGTTCCGAGGAAAGAGTCAGTTGCGTGCTGACGTCGAGTGATGGCGCCACAGAAACTTCAGAACGCTCGCCGCTCGCCGTTTATTTTTTTTCACACTTGAAGGAGAGGAGACTAGAGGAGGAGAGCCGCGCGGGCGCGCGCGCGGTGTGAGGAGAAGCGAACGCACGCGCAGTGCACGCAGCTGGTAGAGAGAGAGAGAGCGGAGAGAGTAACGCGCAGCTGTTGGAGAGAGGGAAGGAGGGAGAGTTGCGCGTGCGTATTGTGAGTGCGGACTACGACGCCGACGCCAACGCCGCGGGACATAGATCCGAGCAAGAGATTCTCCGCATCTAAAAGGCTACAAGACCGTCGGTGTGGTTGGCTCTCCAAGATTAGTCAAACTGGGATTAATTCTGCTTTCATCAACAGAAACAAGAGCAATGGTTCACACAGAAAGAATATGAAGTATTCACTGGCGGCCGTAGCTGTGCTGCGCGACTGCTGAGCACGTGCTGATGGCGAGCTTCCACGGTTCTTTTGCAGCGTGCAATCCACACCATCAAGATTGCCGGTCTTATCAGCCTGTTAATGTGGGCTCGTTCAGAGCATGCACTCTAGACATCACTCACAAATATGGCACCCCGTGAATACTCCTTATAAAACACTGAAATGGGCGGACAGACACTCACATTTTTTTACGGGTCTTCTGATACTTTTCTAAGGACTGTGTGTTTTGTTTCTCGTTCATTTCAGTGCTTTGTTGTTTCTCTGTGGACTCTATCCAACGCGCTTTGCTATGTGTAAATAAGAGAAATGTCAGGTTGTCAATATCGACGGGGATGTTTTAAGAACACGATGACTCCAAGCTTCTATAGTAAACAATCAAACTTGTCACCGTCAATTCGAACACGCACCATCGAATTTGTGGTTCACAGCTGATAATCTTGAGCCTGACGTCAAGGGTGGGAAGTGTAAAAGGACGTCACTGCACGCGCCTGCACACTACGAGCCCTGGCACGAGCCTCTCACTTTGGCCTGGCATGGCCGCTCGTGAGTGCATGGAACGCGAACCGTATTAATTCCAGAACCTCTAAAACCATTATTTCGAAAATTGCACGCTACTCTGTTCCTCGTCGTCTCTCAGTTGGAACACCTCCAAGCAGGTGCGTCGAAACAAGGGGGCGGGGAGCGGGCAATTTACTCCCCCCCCCCCCCCAAGTTTCGTGGAAAGAGGGGGCAAGGGGCATAAAGGGATAAAGGGGGGGGGGGAGGGGCGATCGCCTCAGCCGACATTTCAGAAAGGTACAACAAAATATTCGGGGAAGGGATGTACCCCTTTAATACACCCCCCCCCTCCCCTGTCTCTCTTCTCTCCCGAACATTTTCTACGGCACGTCCTGACCCCGAATTTTGTGTGTGAGCGTGTGTGTTGGTCGTACCCCTTTTTATTTTCATCTTTTCCCCCGGTTTTTTTCTCGCCAACCCCCGTCGCCTCCTCATCTCTCATACACTACCGACGTCACTACCCACACCGCCTCTCGGTGGCCCCGGTAACGTGGTTGACAGTGGCGTAAGATGAGCTCTAAAACCGCGTACACCGCGCGCGGCTCCACAATATCACAAAGTTCAATCTTCGCCTCGATTCCGAAGCGAAGATTTTGGCCTCAAATAACTCCGTCCCAAAGTTGTGAAACGTCACTTTGTCGTCACCGATAACTTCCACGAACGACGATCTTGCGACGACAAAGTTCAGAGTATTCACAGTCCGCCTAGGGACAATCTAGACAGCATTGACTCAAACGCGGCGTAGGGATGTAGGGACACGCGGGCGCGACGTCATCAGTGCAGCCGTTCAATCGGCTGGCCCCACGGTGTTGCTCGCGCGCGCTCTGATGAAGCTCGCTGGGACTTTGTGTTTCTCAATCTCGCTTGAATTTGAGCACCGAGAGAGTTTGGATGATTGACATCTCGTCCCGCGTGACGCCATCGTCGCGAGAGTCCAATCAGCACGCTCCGCGAACTTCGGCCCCAACTTTGTGTTTGACGAGTTTAGTGACCCTGCACACCACCACCCATGGAACGTTGTCAGAAGTCCACATCTCAGTGTAATGCGGCAAAAACACTAAATCGCTGACGAAGTGCAATCGCCAGGGTGCCATCGTTAAGCACAAGAATCAAGCCATATGAAACCCGCCTCAAATCGCTGTAGCTCGGGGAAAAGTGGAGTTTTTTAGGGGATGGACAAAATCTTTTTTCTTGAAGAACTACTTAGCATATTTTTAA
>JAZHYW010037110.1:0-70074 GCA_037355805.1 Ixodes ricinus
TGATGAATCAAAATGTAGCCGATAAGCTGCGCTTTAGAAGAAAGCGAAAAGGTTTCATGAATGGCCGAAAACAAGCTTGTCGGATTTAAATGCTGAGTTTACAGTTTGTGCGAAAGTGAGAATAAAAAGGGGAAAACATTCGCGGCTATATCAAATTATACGCTGATGCTAGAAAAAAAAGATGATAAATATAAAAAGTGTGCCCTATACACACCGCTATTACTTCTGTAATTTGGAAAGCACTGCACTTGTTTTTACCTAAAGAACCGTAATAACAAAAAAGTCCGGCTCTTCGCGTAGCATTACTAATTTAACCTATTTGTTTTGTGTTTTGCAGTTTTCTTCAAAAACTTTCTCGGGAAAAACACACACGCACGCACACACACACACGTCGGTATTATCAGCATAGAAAATTATGTCAGGAATTATTGGTACGTCGACAACGTCGTTCGAATAGCATATTGAGAACAGCGGAGGTCATCGGACCTTGAGCGTCCTAGATAATAAATAACTTTTAATGAGGTCGGAGCCATCTTTTTTTATACCAGAAAGTTTTTGTTTTTTAAGGCAATTATACTTAAAGACCGACGACCATTTAACGCTTTCCTCATTTCCCTCGCTTCCTCCTCTCCCCCTTTCTACCGTCTCCACAATTGCCTGTTTCCTCCTTCCCCATGGTGAGGAGGATCTTCTGCCTTGCAGAATCTCGGGTCTGGTCGTCGGCCTTTAATAGAGTCGAAGGCTTTTCGAAAGTCTAGAAATATTCAGACTGTGCAAAATTGCTCCTCTGTGCCGTTCATTACTTAACTCTTTTTTTTCCTTTTTTTTTTGTGCAGCACTGTTGATTTTACGGATATATCAATTTTTGAAATGCACATTGACAAGGCGTTATAAAGTTCTCCAGAAAGTATGTATACAACCTTGTGCATATTAATTTTTCAACAATGTTTTAAAGTAATGGCAGCGAGGAAGCCAGCGGGGTCACCTCCGTTGCCCAATTGTTCGCCACCACCTAGCGGTAATCGGCGCAGGATTACCGCTGTGGTCAATGTACGTCGTTGTCGTTACCACTAAACTTTATAAATTGAAAAGCCAAAAAAAACAACAAAAAACTTGTCTCGTGGCGCATATTTTTGTAATGATTTAACATACTTCAGTCACCTGGCTATGGCATTAAATGAGGGGGATACTAAATTTGATGACACAAACTACAACATGCAAGAACCTACTTATTACACAAAAGAGATGAATTATATTAGTGTGAAACAAAACAATCGCAATATCGATAAATGCAACACAAAGAAACTCACACGCACACATGCCTCATTCCCGAGTACCGTAAAATAATAATTCGCATGATGATTTGAATTTTCTTTTACTAGATTTCTGCGATATTATAGGACAGAGAGGTCCTTATGGGGCAGAGAGTTCCTTAGGGGCAGGGAGTTCACATAAGGGACTTTCTGCCCCATAATATAAACGGAAAATCCTTTATGAATGAAGCCACAAATGCAAGATGTCTTTTTTTATTTATTTTTTTTATTTTTTTACGTTTTACATATTTGTTTTTAAAAGCCCTGAAAGGTATACGCTAATGGGATATGTGTAGGTGAATACGGCCAGTGGAACGTAATATAGGGAGGCAATCGTCACGGTAAGTGGGAAAATTGACTTTTTAATCAATGAACACAATCATATTCGCGACTCCAGCGAACTATAGGGGGCGCGCTGGTCAGGCAAAATGGCGGACGAGAGGAGGTCGTTTTCGTCGTTCGACACGCGGGTCCACCATAAATGTCTTGCACTGCAGCGTAAAATCGGTGTTACATATGAAAGCAAAGCGATTTTTCGAAGGTAAAAACCTTCTTCTAGTCAGTGCGTAGGAATGACACGGCGGAAGAATAAAAATAATTACTGGGAACGATGTTTGTTTCTATGCTGCCTATACGAGAACAAAGCAGCGATAGCAGACGACAGAGTCGAAACGACCTCCTCTCTGAGCTTCTCGGCGTCGCCGCTACGCGGCGTCGATTTCGCTGGAGTCGCGAATAGTTTCGAATAAAAACTTACTCTCCTTGACAACCACTAAATTAGTAAAATGTAGACAAATTTGGGGCGTTTAGAAAGCGCGGTAGTGCGCCAAATTTACCACTCTTCTAACGGCCGCCATGATGGCGGTACAAAAGAGCGAATGATGATTGAGACGGGAACACCGAGAGGGCGCCTTTTCGCGCTGTACCACGCCACCGAGCTACCCACGCGCCACAAGTCTTTCTAAAATATATTTATTTAATGGTTGTCGACGACGCTGAGCAAGCTTTTTGATTGGAGCCACATAATTACTTTCAATACATAAAAAGTTCATTAACAAATTTTATTTAATGAACCGACTTCTGGTAACGATTATCCCCCTATACATGCCTTGCACGTGACGTCATATGGCACCGTACCAGCCGCCATTGCTCCGTACCAGGTCCTTGTACGGAGCCTTCTGCGGCATACATTTGGCACCATCGAATCTGTTCTTCTTAGCAAGCCTTGACCAGAAAAACAAATTACCTGCACAGACTATATTAGTGCAGCTTTCATCATATTTTATTTAACAAAACTGTACAACCGTACAAAAAAAATCTGTACGATGCGCGGTGATTTTTTTTTCTTCTGTTTTTTAACGGAGGCGTGTAAATACAACGGCGCGGTCTGCTCCGCGGAACCGAATTCAGTACGCCTGGGCGCATGAAACGCGTCAAATTAAGCATAAGCACACAAATTTTTTTTTTTCATAGCTTCGATCAAAGAAGCAAGATCCTGCTGGCTGTATTGAGCTGCAGGGACCTAGATTGGGTTCTTCCGAGGTTTCTTTTGTTTTTATTCGCCATTTTAGAAATAACTGCCACCACCTGGCAGAAATCGGAATCGGAGAATTTTGAGGATGAAACAATGCAGGGATTAGGAAGGAGAGGGAAGGAAGGATCGTCTTAGAACGAGCTTGGAGGCAAACAGATAAGTCACAAAAGCAACCAAAGAGACTTTGGAGACGCCCAATCTAGGTCAGAGAAGCTCAGTAGAGACAGCAGGATCTTTGTACCTTGGTCAAGGGAGTGTCCGCGCTCGCGTATTTTCGTTCCGGAACCTCCAGAACCCGCCATTTTCTAGAATGGTTCATAGTATAACGTAACTTTTGCACCCAAGTTCTTTCTAAGACGCTTCTTCTCTCTCCTTACTAATCCGCGCATCAGTTTATCCTCAAAGTCCTCCAACCCCATTTTCTGCAATGTGGCATCAGTTATTTTAAAATGGTGGATTAATATTCACAACGATAAAGGGTTTTTAACATATCTATTCGTGCTTCGACGACGAGATTTAGTTAACCTTCCTTTAAACTGGGCATATATTGCACAGCTACATCCTGTGGATAACAAACCCGTAGCACTGAGTTTTAAGAGTTACCTAACGAAGGTCAGCGCACTGCTTGTTTAATCAAGTTTTAATGGCCACTCATGGCGAGATGGTTTAACTTGGTTATGATCAGGTTGCCTTAATTTGGGTTCAGTTTCAGTAAACGCCCTTCATTCCTAGAATGCCAGGTGAACACCCTAGTTGTGGAGATAAACTCCATTAGGGCATAGTAGGTAATCCGAGTGGACGAGTTAAAAAAAGAAATGGACACGAAAAAAAACTTAAGCGGTAATAATAAAAAATACGCCGGAACGCATTTTGAATTAGGATATATAAACCTCCCGAGCTCACCACAATATTGTAATCACATTATGTTTTAAAGCAGTGCAATTTTTTTTTGCATTGAAAAACAAACAAAAAAGACAGGCGCAGAAAAAACAAAGGGACAAGAAGAGACATAAACACTGGCGCCAGTGTTTACGTCTCTTCTTGTCTTTGTGTTTTTTCGGCGCCTGCCTTCGATAATGGAAATGTGCTTTTACAGAGTGGCGGGAGCATGAAAAGGAGGTTCGGGAGCATTGCCTAAACCATAAGTATGGTTCAGGACCGAGTGGATGCTCCTCCCAAGACAACGCCCGTCGAAATGCAACGCCGTCTCAAAAACAGATTTATGATGAGTACGCCGCTGGGACGACAGCAATTGAGGACCTCCTGCTCAATGTCGACCATACCATTCGATTCTAGCGTTTCTGTATGAACTGAAAATTTTCACGCCACTCTGTTGAAGTGCATCTCTCTAATTCTTTGCATTAAAAAAATAAAAAAATGACACAAGTTCACACCAGAATGCAATTACTGTGATAAAAAAAAATTGGGAAGTTAATACTTTTAATTTTAAAATGTGTTCCAAGGGGAACATTTTTTTCTGACCCTTTGGGGCCATCCTTTCCTACTTGCCTCTCGCGAACATTCTTCCTGGTGACATTTCTACCGGGACCTCTGTTTTCAGAAGCCGTTTATTCCGAGGCCATTTTTTTCCGGGGCCATTTTTTCCGAGGCCATTTTGTTCCTATGGCCGACGTTTGAGTGGAAAAGAGTCGGGAAGGGTCGGTATGCCAAAGGCTGTAAAAATTTGCAGCAACTTTTTTTTTTTTAGGACATGTTATTAAAAGTGTTTGGTCGACAAGGGAATGCCGTAGAGCGCGCAGCCAGAGCCTGACATCTTTTCCAAACAGGAATGGTAGTGGCTGGTATCAAGCAGGGGCGGCCACATGGCACGTGCTAACTCGCTCGCTGGCCCAGGCTGCGGGGAGCTCCTCCCGCGGCATCGAGCTTGCGTGGTACCTCCCACCCCGTGGAGAATGTGATGGGAGCTGGTGTCCAGCTTGGGGCGCAGATTGGTCACGAGTGTTTTGTCTGCGACTGGTTCACACCCGTGCTCAGTCGGCGAGAACACAAGCAGAGGCATCGGAACTATTCGTACGGTGCCCGAAGTGCGTCTCCGACTGGTGTGCTTAGCGTCCTCTCCCGCCCATACATCACACACAAAACGGTATTAACACGCTTGAGAATATCCAAAAGTTAGCTGCTCGGTTTATCTTTAATGATTATCGTAGAGAAACATCGTCCACTGAATTAGTTATTCGAGCGAAGCCTCAGCCGTTGCAAATAAGAGCAAAAATTGATACGCGTAGATTAAGATTACTGTTCAGTATCCTTAACGGCACTTTTCATGGTCAAGGCTCTAACTATATACAACTCATTATCGACCGGGTCCTCACGTCTCAACCACACAAGAGCGTTAAAACAATACAGGTTCAAAAACGACTGTTTTAGATAGTCTTTTTCCCTCGGGCAATTCAAGAATGGAACGAGTTACCAAATGATGTTGTCGTCAACACAACTGTTGCTTATTTTTGTATCCGCTGTTGAATCTATGCTTAATTGAGTTTTCATTTATAAATCTGCATCTTGTTTACATGTTTTACCCACTCCTACCATGGCTCCTTGAGTGGAGCCACTAGTATTCCCAATAAATAATAATAAAGTGGTTCCGAAGTGGCAACAAATGACGTCACAGAAGGCAGAGTGTCGTGCTGTCGGATGTCGCGATCCTGGCGGTTGGTCGTAGAAACGATGGCGAAAATCACCAGTGAACGCGAGTGGCGCTGTCGTCGTGGCGTCGCAACTTCCGGCTGCCCATGCTACCGTAAGCTGCCACACTGGAGAGCGACCTGTGGCAGAACAGGAGTCTGCCACATCGACCCCTGCTGCTGGGACACCGCCAGGATCGCGACTGGCGACAGCATGATAACAGTATGACACTTCTATGACGTCACCAGGCGGAAATGTATCGATTACTTTTTTGAACGCGATTAACACGCTGGTCGGAGACGCTTTGCAGGCACCATACTATTCGGTAGATTCATACGCGGCTGCATGTCGATTACACGCTGGGATCCCAGTATTCGAGAGAAAAGTGCAAGGAATTTTCGTTTACTTGTGCTAAGATAGACCAACTGAAAGTACCAGTACAATAAAAAGCCTCGTTTTTTTTTCTTTTAAAAAAACGTGAAACGATAAAACCTCGTGTACCAAAATTTAAAAAAAAATTTTCCTGTTTCTATTTTTTTATAATTTTTTACACACGTGTTTCACCGTTTAAGCACGTCAAAAGACGCGATGTATCTTGCTTTTTGTGATCAGAGACGTAGCGCCTGACAATGAGCTTTGATCGGAGTGCTGACAGGTGTGCAGGATAAAAGCATGCACACAATGGGAAGTGGACTTTAGACATTGAGGAACATTCGCGTGAATCAGGTTTTTCTACAAGAGAATATGGACGAGGGGTATGACGACGTAGCTATCTAGAATAATCATCAAAGTTAGGCAAGTCTTGAAGTTTCGTCTTCCTCTTTACTAGGCAGGATGGTAAAGGCGGGCCCTGCTTGGAAACGTATCATGCTCTTGTATTCCTAACCAGAAACCTAGCACCATTCATAATTGTTTCAACGGAGTACTTGTAAACTGGGTCCGTACATTTCATCGAGCGCCGTTTTTTTGAACACCGTTTCATCGAACCTGTTCATCGAACGCCGTTTCGTCGAACACCATTTCATCCAACGCCATTTTATCGAAGCCGTTTCATCGAACACCGCCTTGAGCACCACTCAGGATAAATTTCTGATCTAGGAAATAGTTTTCTTTTAACACAGGAATAATAGCAACGTTATATAATAATGATTATAATTTTATAAAATATAAAAAAACAAAAAATAGGACAAGGCCAAATCCTGTGTACTCGCCTGTCTTTTGCGCTATTTTAACTGTTAACAAGATGACCGCTAGCCCAACAACGTACCTACTTCCTTTTCACGTAAGGAGAACACTTTAGCTGTTTACTCCGCTACTTCTTCCATTTATTTTTATGGCAACTGATGACTTGTGCTTTAATGTGACCAATAAAAAAACGGAAACATCAACATTACTTTTTTTAAATTATGATCATCGGGTTCAGTGAGGTACGACCCTTCAACGGTTTAACCTCGTCACTGAAGATACGTATTCTACTTCAAGCACGAAGCCATCCTTGAAGCAATGACCTTTCTCCATGTCGCATAAAACAACAAAAAAAAAGTGACGCGGCTTTTTTTTTTTTTGTGCTTCGTTATCGGCAAAACCGTGAACCTGCCGACTTTTCAAAAGAAAGCAATTCTCCCAGGATAAAATTCACAACTTTCAGCGATGGTGGTACCGCGGTGTGAGGATCACGCTCCCTAGCTCCCTGGATGATCAGCTTCACAATAAATGTGCTTGCCTACACCTTTTTGACGTGAAAAAAATAAAGTAAGGCTCTAATGCTGCTCGTATAAAGTCAAACCGTACTGCTGCTGTTTTGCGGCGATCATTCAGATGACAGCCATTTTGAAAGTTGCTAATAAAAATGCAAATACACACAAAAAAAACTGCTAAGAAATAGTTATTTTACTTTTCAGTTAGTACCTTTCATCTGTGAACCAATAGGGGGATAAAGAAGGAACAGGCGATTATATTACCTGAAAACCTTGACTCGCATACCTACTCCAGTTTTGCTATGTTCCATAATTCATCAGTAACACAAATTTAGACGAAAAAGTAACCAGGGTAGTTACTCTATTTCTGTTGATTCGACAGAAGCGTGAAAACTCAAAAGCGAGAGCGAAAACACCAAAATAGCACTGCAAAACTGCGAAATTCGTGAAGCGAAATTCGGTGAAACGAATCCCGGAGAAAAGCTCACCGGGGAAAAGCTCAGCCACTTTCGCGCGGGTCCAGAGAAAAGCTTACCAGTTTTTTGACAGAACCGGAGAAAAGCTCACCTCGAGTTAAATTAGTATGTAAAGCACTACAAAGGTCTAAGGCCTCTCTCACGCATGTGAGTACAGCGTGCAACAGAGTTAGACCGAAACGAGTTTTAGCATTTTACTTGGAGTCAAACTTTTATCGCACAAGTTTGGGAACGAAATGAGCAATTTCTAAAAGAAAATGTTAATTGTTTGTTTACAAAGTGGGCCAAAGAGTGGGACCAGGACATTTCATCGAACGCCGTTCCGTCGAACGCCGTTTCATCGAAGCCGTTTCATCGAATGCCGTTTCATCGAACGCCGTTTCATCGAACACCGTTTCATCGAAGCCGTTTCATCGAACGCCGTTTTATCGAACGCCGTCTTATCGAACGCCGGGGTGGCATTCTCGCTTCCTGAAGCTGGTCGGAGGTGCCCATCCCGGGTTCTTGAAGTTTTTTACTTGCATCGCCGCAGAACATCAACTGACGGAAGACAAGCTAAAGGCGATGCTGAGTTCCCAAGAGCCTCCTCGCCAGAAGAAGGCCATAGCGGCAAGAAATGAGAAGGTGCGCCTTTTTCATGAGAACCGACGGAGCATGGCTGTGGGGGACTTTTTGAGAGCAATTGCTCATCATTTGAAACGGTGAATGGCTGTCGCACGAACACATGAACCCCCGAAAGTTTTCAAATAAAATTTGAAGTGACGTACTTACTTTTGACTTAGTCTTAGAACTAAAAAAACGATGTTTCGTTGTAGTTTCATAAATAGCACATCAGCTTTAGCTACTGCAAGCTTCCGGCAGTAAAAAAACTATCAATAGAAAAACATGAGAGGCTAGGAGGCTCACATGGCTAAAGTTGTTGCGCCTCCGCAAAACCTAAGTCGCCTTCTGGCCTCCATGAGTTGGAGTGCGCTCTTACCGGGAGTGCGACTTTTTATTTATTTGTTACAATCCCCTCAAGCCCCATCGGGTAATACAGAGGGGTGAAGTGATAAGCACAGTATGCGAAACAAACATAAAAATCGGTAAAAATATCCTCATGGGTTACTTGCATCAAAATAAATTGTAACAGCTACAAGTTTGGACATTAAAAAACCTGACGATGAAATGGGTGAATGACACGAAAATGCACTCGATCCGTGCATAAAAGAGCATCTTTCACACTTTTTATATAAAAGACATTCGATGAAACGGCCGTCAGCGATTCGATGAAACGGCGTTCGATGAAACGGCGTTCGATGAAACGTCCATTTTTTCGATGAAACGGCGTTCGACGAAACGGCGTTCGATGAAATGTCCGGGAACCCATGGGACTGGACATTTCATCGAACGCCGTTTCGTCGACCGCCATTTCATCGAAACCGACCTCATCGGGTGGTGCACGAAATTACCTAATCTCAAAACACCTGTGTCAAAATCCCCGCTGCGAATTCCCCGCGTTACCTCCCCCGTCTTCAAAATCCCCAGCTTTCAAAACTCCCTTTCCTTTATCCCCTTATCAGTTCCCCCGGATTTCCTCCCCCCCCCTCTCTCACTAGGTCTGGTCACGGGACGAAGGACAACACGGAAAGCTACCAACACGGCTAAAGACACAACTAGTTGACCTTAAAAAACCAAGAATTTTATGAATAAATAAATAAATATTGATGAACCATTGAACACGAAGAAGCGCAGCCTAGAGTTGGTCTATACAAAAGAACCTCGAGAACCTTCGACGTATAATTTCTGGGAGCGAAAACATTGCTGATCTGCACTGTTGAATTTAATTGCAGTTATAACACATTTACGTACGTTGAGGAACTTTCGCAAAATGTTTCGGAATTTTGATCAACTTACAGCGAGGAGCAGGTCGAATTTTAGGAACTCTAAAAAGGGAAGGACGTTGCAATAGTAGACAGGTTCCTATAGTTATTTCAGCGAAAGAATAAAGGTGAAAAGACTGCCTGGAGATGCGCTAAATACTGGGCATTGAACTGCAAGCAGCGAGTCTCACAAAACAAGAAAAAGTAATCAAGAAAACACAAGGTAAGCGATTTTTTAATAGACTGTCTGATAGCTGTTTAGCTATCCTGAGAGGCGACTAAATTAATGACGCTAATTTAGCACAAATTAAACATTCCTGCCACAGTAATTGATTTTCATCTCGTTCATATGTTTCAGAGAACAACCATCCACCTAATGGCAGCCACTGAAGAATAAATTGAAGGAAAGAGTGAAATCGGAGCCGCATTTTGCCAGCACCCCAAACGTACAGCAGAGAGATCTTGAGCCTTGTAGGTCAAGTAAGTAAAAACATTTTTGTATCTTTATATTACATGTTTCATTACATGAGAATACCTGCACATTATGCCCATGACTGAAACTTGTTTGTGACGGGACGAATTCGTTCTAGGTTAATGACATGGTAATGGCGGAGCTGCCGACTTTCGAGAGCGTGAGGAGCACCATGTACCGGGAGAAGAGAAAGCAGCAACCAAGCCTACCAGAAATATGGCCAATATTAACCTTGGAGGCTGTATGCAGAACACTCGACAAGTGAGACTTCCTGCTCTTCGACATCAGCATAAGTGCAGGCCGTATTCTTTGCTTTTGTACGCAGCTGCTCTTTCATTTTTCGGAAGTGAGTCGAGGTGTTCATCGATGGCACGTTCTTCTCGTGTCCGTCCTTGTTTCATCAATTGGTCACAGTCAGCGCCGTCAAAGAGGGGGTGAGCTTCAGCATCGCTTACTTTCTTCTACCTGGGAAGTCCCGCTCTTCGTGCACCTCTCTTACTCAACGCTATCCGTACGGGCTTTGAGACTGGCCCTTATCCAGGCTTTTCTTTTCGTGTTTCCTGGCATTCGGCACTGAGGCTGCTATTTCCACTTTTCTCAGGCAATCCGAAGAAAAGGTTCAGGACCTCGGACTTTCCAAGGCTTGCCAAAAAGATTCTTTGTTTTCGTTGTTTGTACGCCAGACAATCAGTTTGGCCTTTGCCCCGCCAACCTTTGTACGTATTGATTGGCGGTGTTCGAGGAGGCAACTGCACCACAGAGCCCCAGGAGTCCCACGACTGATCCTGTACTTCGAGGATACCTGGCTCTTGGGGAACTACTCGACATCCACCAGTGGAACCACCACCAGCACAGCGGAGCCCGAACTAACAACCTCAAGGAAGCCTGGCGCCGGTAGGCACACTTTGAAATATTATCAAATGTAGTTATCCTAGTATCGAATTTCTTATCTACCAGAAGTTGTGACCTCTGTGCTTTTTTATTTGCAGAGCAATTACCAATGTCATCAAAAAAGCGCACCCCAATACCTACACGTTCGTGCAGCATATCAAGCAAGACGATGCCACTACGAGTCACCCTCCTCCAGGTGTCCAACGGCGGTCAAGCCCGAAAGCGTCAAAAGAAGTGGGAGAAAGACGAGGCCATCAAGAAGCTCGAGGAGCGTATGTCCAATAGAGAGCTCAGCATTCAGAGGTCCCGAAGCGGGTGCAGCGATATTTCGGTATATAAGTAGTGGACGTTGCTTCCATGAAAGTGTACGCAAAAACGTGTAAATAAATCTCCTGTAATTTGCAATATTGTAGAGATATGAATTACTGGCACAGAACACAGTGCGGAGTTGATTTGAAAATAAGAGCAGAGAGTAAGCGAGTGCATTAATAAATGCCAAAAGTAATGCGCAGAGGATGAAAATAAAGGTTACAAAATAATACTCCTAGTTTTAGTCATAACTGATGAGAAGTTGCGTTTAAATGATCACACATTGAATATTCCGTGCGCCGAAAAGTCTGTGAGCCGACACTGAACATGCATACCGATCCGTGCTCCGCAAGACTACGCAACCGAATCGTTCGCAGGTGCATAGCGGGGAAATTGGGCACGGGGATATTGACACTCGGGTCAAACGAGACGGGTTTGAAAACGGGGATTTTGACACTCGGAAATGGCACAGGGAATTTGGGAAGGGGGAAATGAAATCGGGAAGGGATTCGTGCTACGTTTTACATCGAACGCCGTTTCATCGAATGCCGTTTAATCGAACGCCGTCTTATCGAACGCCAGGGTGGCATTCCCGCTTCCTGAAGCTGGTCGGAGGTGCCCATCCCGGGTTCTGGAAGTTTTTGACTTGCATCGCCGCAGAACATCAACTGACGGAAGACAAGCTGGAGGCGATGCTGAGTTCCCAAGAGCCTCCTCACCAGAAAAGGCCATAGCGACCAGAAATGAGAGGGTCCGCCTTTTTTATGAGAACCGATGGAGCATGGCTGTCGGGGACTTTTTCAGAGCAATTGCTCATCATTTGACACAGGAATGGCTGTCGCACGAACACTGAGCCCCCGAAAGTTTTCAAATAAAATTTGAAGTGACGTACATACTTTTGACTTCATTAAATCTTAGAACTAAAAAAAAACAATGTTTTGTTGTAGTTTTATAAGTAGCACCTTAGCTCTAGCTACTGCAAGCTTCGGGCAAAGAAAAGAAAAAAATATTGTGCGAAGCGAACGAAAAATATAAAAAAAAACAATAAAACTGTATTTCAATTTTTATTTTTTTTACAAAGCTTGGTAATGTTTTTTTTTTATTTGTTGTTATGACGGTCCGCGTGGGTTTCGCTAGGTTTCACTGACCTGGCTATCAGAGGCTGAGGTTCTCTCAGATGTTAGCAATATTCCCGTGTTTAAAAGGACATAGATTTGTAGATATTTGTGAACAAAAACAACAAATAAAGTTCATTTCTCTTATTTCATGTGTGTTTGTTTTCGTACGTTTGAACGCCACTAACGCTGCTATCCCGTTTTAGCTAACTCTTCGCTCGCTTTGTATGAAAGATTTTTTTTTGTCGCATGTTTAGTGCTTTTGCACTTCGATGAAACGTCGTTCGATGAAACGTCGTTCGATGAAGCGGCGTTCGATGAAACGGTGTTCGATGAAACGGCTTCGATGAAACGGCGTTCGATGAAACGGTCGTTTATGGTGCTAGAAAATAATAAAACACGGGCAAAGCAACAATTTCAGTCTCAACCCGGGAATATCCGCATCGAGAAGAAATTTGATCGAATGTGTTTTGTGCAGCCTTACGTGGTGGGAAGTCGTAGTAAATCGCGTTTTCAGGCCCGTCCGTTTTCCTAGCGTCCACTTCAAACCGTATTTCGCGAAAGAAACGCAAGTTTTCGTAGTGACATAATTTTAAGAAAACGCGGAGCGCTAGAACTTCCGGTGTTTTTAATTAAATACAAAATGATTATTAATATTAATGAGTATCAGTGGCCCAAAAATATTTCTTCCAAGTCCACATTTCAAACGACTCAGCCGAGAAACCGGAATCAGCGGAAACTATCCGATGATTCACCAAGCACTGAAACGACAAAAAAGCCTGCCACAAACTAAAAAAGAAAAGAAAAAGGTCTTAGAAAAAAAGTCAGGGATCGTTTTGAGATTACGGGAAACGAGGAAAATGAGGTCACCTACGACGATGACAACTCCCCAAATGCGCCACGAAAAAGAAAAAAAAACAGAGCAATAGCACTGTTGACTGCGTCCACGGAAACTTCTCTGCTCTTACACTTTGTCCGTCTAATTCTGGAAAACTTGAATCTTTTTTTTTTATCTTTTAGGATTTGGATTATTCATACGTTGGGAAGGGCCCACAGAGATTCCACAAGTGCTGAACTGCTATTGGTTGAGCTGTCTCAAAGCCCTCCTCGCAGTGAGGTCCGGTTAAAGTCACTTCGGGTATTGGGACACTTCAGCGAAACCTGCCGGAGGTCAGGATAAGGGGGCGTCCTCCGCTTGAGTGTAGACTTCGAATGTAGTCAAACTCCGCTTACTGTATCACATTTCTGAGGGTGACGAACAGGGGGAGAGGGAAAGAGGTCTTAAAACTGGCGGACGTGGAGACGGCACGCACACGGACCTTGTCAAGTTCTGCAGTTCGGATCCATTCTACCCCAAGTTCAAGATGCAGGCTGTTCTTGTGCTCGCCATCGTGGCGGTTTCGTGCTCGACCACGTGGGCTCAAAATGGTAAGTTTTTTTTTCTTCCATTCCATAACAGTATTTGCTAAGTTTCAATATTTGCAGAAAGCTATAGTCGAGTTGTTTGGTTGGAGGAATTAGTCGATGAAAGCTATTTTGAGGATTGAGTGAAGAGACATGAATTTCGCATGGCATAGCTTCGCCCGGGATTCGTGAGATGTTCGCCAACACAGAAATGCGGCAAAAGTTTGAATATCGTCTCCTCATCGCACTTTGTTAGATCGCATCCGCCTTACATGTCGTCTTGGTCCGCCTTCAGTTCTAGGCGTAACTTATGCACAACTCTGATCGGTGCTCGTCTTTAATTTAAATTAGTCTACTCGGTTTTAAGGCCCGTTCACACACTCCTTGCATCTGACTACGACCGAAAGACCGGTGTTTAAGCTTCTTGCGAGGGCTTACAACCGGCTGCGCCGCAATGCTCTCGTCTCGGACGGACATAGTCAAGTGTGTGAACGGGGGTTTTAATTGCTACGACACAAAAACAAAAACTGCCGCTCATGTCGCTGAGCCTGCTTCAAAACGTCAGTGCTATCACTATCATCAATATTTTTAAAAATTTGGTTGCGGTAAAGTTTGTTCGCAGCCGACGCTACAGAAACTGGTGTCGATCGAGCAGCGACAAAAATGCACGGCGAAAACGCTCGTTTTTTGTTTGTTTTCGTTTAAGGAAGAAAAATAGGGGGAGGGAGGGAGGGGGTGTTGCTATAATCGCTTAAACTATTCACGCACCTGAATGCGCCGTGATCGTTTGCTTTTTTCTGTGCGTGTGTTGTTTATACGGTGATGGCCAAACTCCCAAAATGCAACGAGCGCCGCGATAATGCACTTTGGGCACGTCTTGATTGGCCGCAGTTGTACTATTGTGAAAGGAAGCTTAGCTCCTGATCCGAACACGATCTGCTACGACTTCCTGATACGAATGCATGAAAGGAGAAAACATCGAGGGCGGATACAAGACTTTTGTCCTCATTGAGCAACAACGTAGAATGGCACGAAACGCTACAACCGCCCCCCCCCCCCCCGCCCTTCCAAAGGTTTCAACGTTCTCGAAGAAGGAAAGGAGAAAATTAGTGAAGGAAAGAAAAATTCACTAGAAATTTAAAAGGTTTAAAAAGAACTAGCGTCACGATGAGGTATCAGTTATCTAGTCATCTGTGGTGTTAGAAATTCAACCTCTGTCTCTGTCAGTGATAATGAGGATGCAGAAATGTGCTCGTTCATTCTCACCCCGAACAGCTTGAACATTCCGGGCCGAATTTTTGAAACGCCGACTCTCACCAGATAAGAAACAGTGCGTGATTGCTGTTGCGCTGTCAAACTGCCGCCCGCTTTTCTGCCGTCTCGCAGCGGATTCTTTATTTTGTTTGGCACAAGTTCGCCCCGATAAACATCCCATTTGTAACCTGATTATCGGCTCTTCTGCTCCTCTCATTGGTGACAGTATTGCCCGTATTAACTGAATATTGGTTGAAAAATATTTTCTAAGGAACCACAATATATATATATATATATATATATATATATATATATATATATATATATATATATATATATATATATATATATATATATATATATATTGTGGCTATATACTCAGGCACGGATTTGACGTCGAATTTTTAATTTTGACGAAACAAATATATGTTTTGGGGGCATTTCTCAAAGGAAAGGCGCAAACCGCATGTTCCCAGATTTTTTGTTCTCGAGTTATAGACATTTTAAGCAGTCGAATGTAACTTTTTTGGGCCACACTCAGAATAGGGATTATTTATGGTCAATAATTTCATTGCGATTATTTTTCTTTACTTTTGTTTTAAATATTGTCAAAGTGTGCCCCTTGGGCAATATTTGTCAAAGTTTGATCAGCTCTTCCGTGTGACCTATATGAGATATAGAAACATGTTTGGTATTTTCAGAAAGCTAAGAGTACACTCATTCTATTGATAACAAATTTGATGTCGTGTGTAAAAGAGAAAGGACGAGTATTTTTTCGTAGAGCAAGGACTAATTCGAAACTTGCGAATTGGAGGTCGATTTTCTAAAACGCCTACCTTTTCTTTTGGCTAATTGTTTTTCTCTAGCTACCTATTGCAGTGTTTTATAAAGTAAATAAACAGAAAATGTAATATTTTGTTTGTATGGTGGCTATAAAAGCTTACAATTTGGTTTTTGTGCACTTGTCACCCAGTATTACAAGTGACTCACGAAATACACTAACTCATAATTAACGCCTCTGAAATTTTGAGTAACTACCTGTAAATTCCTTTAATAAAAGAAGATGCAAACGGCGAGTTATGCTAATAAAGCGTCTAGATCATAATATGTAATTTTTTTGTCAAACCGCTTTTCTGCAACAATATTTGACTAAGTAAAGCAAGCAGTACTGTGTACCCTAATCAATATATTTTTATGATCTTTACATCACCGTAAAGCTCCAACTAAGCTCTTTCTTTTGGGTATAATTTGAATATTTTGCGTTAAACATAAAACGCGAAACATTTGCCTGAAAAACAAATATTTAGCAAGACTTGCAAGTTTGAAGTCGATTTTCTAAAAAACAAAAACTTACCTTTCATTTCTTTTATTTTTATTTACAGTTAGGTAATATAGTAGTGTCATGAACTACCAACAGGAATCTTATTATGGTGTTTGTATGGCCGCTATTAGGACTGGAATCTCGTACTACGAGAGTTTTAAACGGGACTTCGCATAGACGCTCAGTTGAGCAGAATTTAGACCTATGTAAGGTTTTCTATTTAATGTTAGTACTTACCTCAGTATCTGAGCATGCAAAGCCAGTGAAGCAACTATATTTATCCTAACAATATTTATTTACTTGGCACTGGCGTGATTTGCAAGGTGTGCGAGCTTCAGCCCTATGTATTGATACGGAGAAGATACGTAACATCTAGACTCCCGGACAAACTTAAGTCAAGAGGAAAAAGTAACCCGGCATGAATCACTGAATATAGAAATGAAACCTAAACACATGGCTAACACATTTGAAGTAGGGCTGGGCGTCGAATAAATATTTTAACCCGATTAATCGCTACCCTTTAATCGATTAATTAATCGATTAATCGAGTTGCTTAATTTTTATAAATAATATATTAAAAACAATGCTCGTCTTGCCTTTGAAAACTTGTTTTACTCTCTGTTTCAGGGCGCAAATTACATTTAGACTTGAGGATACATGTATAGTTCAACGATTCAAACTCACATATTATTGCTCCAGCTCCGAAGACAAGAAGTTTGTCAGATTCTCCGACAGGAAGACAAGAAGTCAGAGCTTGAGCGATGCTTTCTTCTTTTTTAAAAAAAGGAACCTCGATGAGAAGGCGTTGATTGTTGTCTGCGTTTTGGCGGATGGTCCTTGCTGCAGGCTGCAGCTACATGGGTGCATCGCTCGTAGGAGATACTGAAGCGAACTTACGCTTCCACTGTACGAAAACGGCTTTTTGCAGATGATGCAGTGGACTTCCTTGGAGTTAAAAACTTCACCGCTGGGTTTCCTTTAAACCCAAACTTTCCAGCGAGATTGCCTTTCATACTCGTGAATTCGCTTCATTTTTACGTGCCGAATACTGGAACAAGTAACTATGGCGTTGTTAGCTTCCCACCTTGTTTTTATGCTTGTTTGTCTTGCCTGGGCAGGATGTGTAATAGATCCTCAACAGGTGAAGTTTCGCGGCCGCGCGGAGATCAATTGCGGGCCCGGCTTGTTCGTCTGGCCTCGGCAGAATAACTGTAATGTATATCCTCGAACACGTGACGCTTCGCGAGCGCGAGAATTGAACGTTGCTCATAGCACCTGTCTGGGAACGGACTTCTTTTGAGTACCGATTAAAAAACCGATTAACCGGTTAAAAGATTTGAGTCGCGATTAAAGCCTTAATCGATTAATCGGAAGGTTAATCGATCAATTTGCCCAGCCCTAATTTGAAGCCTTAGAGCAACGCAATGCTCGTTATTTTACGAAAGAGTCCGTACGTGCACAAAATAAACCGTACTTCCTAAGCGTCAGATACTAAATCGTACATATGTATATGCACTGCATATCTGTTTGACATAATAAAATATGACAATTACATATCAAAGTTCGGTATTTCAAACTCAAAGCCGAAAGCAAAAGGCCCCAGAGGAATTCTCTAACGATCTGCAGAAGTAAGCGCTGTGCCCGCACTTGTGGATACGGACTTCTAAGTAACTTTTTTTAAATACACTACTCTATATTTTATTAATATTTATGGTTGGATATTAAGGTAACTGCTAACGATAAATAGAAAACCTTACATAGGCCAAAATTCTGCTCTGCAGAGCGCCTGTGCGAAGTCCCGTTCAAAACGCTCATAGCACGAGATTCGAGTCTTAATAGCGGCCATACAAACAATATATTACAATTCCTGTGGATAGTTCCTGAGAGATGACTATATTACCTAACCGTAAATAAAAAATGAAAAAAATAAATAAAGGTCGAGTTTTTTAGAAAATCTGCTTCAAACTTGCCAGTTTTTCGAAATATTCGTGTTTCAGGCACCTGTAGCGCATTATATATTTATCGCAAAATATTCAAATAATGCCAAAAAGCTTAATTGGAGCTTTACGGTGGTGTAAAAATCACAAAAATAAGTTGATTAGGTCACACGGCGCAACTTGCTGAACTTCGTCAAATATCGTCGCAGAGAGGCATTAAGACGTTTCTGAGATCGTCTGTTCTTGGTGATAACTTATCTTACGGGCTCCAAGCATCCTAGAAATCCCAAAATTATGCTTGTGCGACGTCTATTTCCCTACTAAACATGTGGTCGAAGTTAGTGCCACGCCCCTTTCTGAGGAAAAAAATCCGTAACACAGAATTCAGTGGAGGCGCCGGCGCCGCCTCCGCTGCCGGCGCCTCCGCTTGCGATTGGCTGACGCGCTCCCGTCCCCGCGCCGCCGGCGCCTCCGCTGAATTCTGTACTCCAGTATTTTCCACTCAGAAATGGGCGTCACACTAACTTCGATCACATTTTTAGTAGGGAAATGGACGTCGCATAGCTAATTTTTTTATTTGTAGGATGCTTGGAGCTGTAAGATAAGTTATCACCAACATTTTATTTTTTGTTTTATATAAACGACATTACGGAAATTGTAGGGCCTAATGTTACTGTTCGGTTGTACGCAGACGATTGCTTGTTGTATACAAATGTTTCTTGCCACCATGATTAGGTACAGTTAAACTACTCTTTTACAGCAGATACAAGAATGGTGTAAGCAATGAAAAATGAAAATTAATAGAGACAAGGCACTCGTTGCTGTCTTGTCACCAAAAAGAAAAACGTCCTTTCATTTGTGTACGAATTTGATAACCGACCTCTGACTCAAGTTCCCCGGTTTAAATACCTGGGCGTTACAATATCTTCTGATCTAAACTGGAACACAACATCCGCTACACAGCTAAAAGAAAGCTCTGGTTCCTTAAACGCAACCTTAAGTACGTTCCACCTGAAACAAAATTAACTGCATACAAAACGTTAATATGGCCTACTTTAGAATACGCTTCTGTTATATGGGATCCTTTAAAGTATACCAAATAAGCAAACTAGGAAGGGTGCAAAGAATGTCTGCTAGGTTTGTACTGTCGAAGTATCGAAGAACCGAACCAGTAAATGAAATGCGTAAACAGCTGAGTTTTCCACTCCATTCTGATCGCCGGAAAATAGCTCGTTTAAAATTCGTATTTCCGTTGAGAAATCGAATGTTTAACCTTAAAGGGCTGTGCAACGATTTTAACGTTGGAAGAATTTGCATCCTCTGCTTTTGACATTGTTTATCTTGTCACAAAGCACAGAAAACACATCTTCCTTCAAAACGTTGCGATTCCACCATGTAATCGCGAGGCAAAATGAGAATATTTCCAGACCTGCAGCCGCGAGTGGCGGCCATGAGAACCACGCGGCATGACGTCCATGGGGGACTTGTAAAAAGATAGGAAGTTGCGCAAATGCCTGCTCGATAAGAAGTAATTTTTCTATAAATATTGTCGTTCCAACATAAATATAAATGCGTCAAAAAGCTGGTATCATCGACAAAACTTTCATTATGCGGAGTTTTAGTGTTGCCATCTATCCGAGGTCAAGGAAACCGTCATATCCGCTACCGCGAACAGTCGCCAGAAGCCGGAGGGAAAAGGGGCAGAGCAGGACGGGGATGGCCGGACCCGGACACGAGACTTTCTTCCTCTCGCCATGTTGATCCCGCTGCGCAAGCACGTGGTCACGTGGTCTCGAGCGGATGAGTTCCCGCTGCTCACTTCCCCATCCTTGTCACAGCGCACGTGACTCGAAAGATGGTGAGGGAGTTGAGAGGTGCCGAAAACCTCAATCTTTGTCAATTCTTTAAAAAGAAACTAGGACATGCAGGCAAAAGCGGTTTTTTGTTCTTCACTTCACAAAGGTCGAGGCACCAAATCCCAAATTATTTAAGCAAAGCACTGAAATTGTTGCACAGCACCTTTCATACGAGTAACTATATAACGCCCCTTGTATCTAGTCCTCTAAGAAGACATCCATGTCAAATTAATCTAGAGAAGCCAAATAATGATAGGTATAAGTATATTTTTCTTTCCAAGAACTGTATCGGAGTTGAACAATCTCCCCGAAGAAATAGTAAAGTGATAACCTAGTTTCTTTTGAAACATGCATATCTAAATTGTATAACCAGTATTAACGAACCTTGCCCTCTGGCAGTGCATAATTTCGATTATATGTTTTCGATACTTGAATGGATTGGGACTTCCGTGACTCCATTTATGATCGGCTGATGTGTTCTTGCCTTTTTTTATTTGCCTTCGTTCGATGTTGTTTTTGCGCGCACAGCAGCGTAGGCTCTTGTAAATTTTAGCCGTAGGAAGATATTATACTTCAAAATGTTGGTTTTGTTGTGTATTCAGCGTGATTCACCAAAATAGTGTGTGTCTTTCGTGAGTTGTATTCTTCAAAATGTGCCTTCATATGTATTACCTAGTGTTCTATCTTGTGTACTGTTGCACACCTGTAACAGCCCTGACGGGCTAACAATAGGTATAAGTAATAAAAAAAAATAAACAACCGACGATCTCAGGAACGTTTTCTTTTTTGTGTGTGTGTAATGCGTGTTTTATTAATTATTTGACGGCTTGTATGGCCTCTCCTTTTGGGGACAGCAGCGTCACGTCCAAGAATGTATTATACAGGTAATCCTGGCGATATCCCGGTGATAGAAAAATGCGGAGAGGATATTCGGTTGGAGGGGCGAGGGGATGAATCATACTTTTTGTTTCTAGGCTATAGGTGGCGCAAGCATTAGCATCCATCCATCCATTGACAAACCAGCGATCGCTTTGTGGCGCTAACGGTGCGGCGCTCTGTACGCCCCCTGTTCCTAGATAAGAGGTTCCCAGAAGTAGCGACATTCTTTGAAGCGCCGACTTTGAGACGGTGCAGGCTTTAGGAAGTGAATGGCAGCGCAAAACAGGGCACCGAAATGTAGGACGCCATTTTATTCCAGCAAAATGTGCTTTGTCGTTGGCATTGGTTGTTGTTACTTGTAAAAAGAAGTATCAAGGGACTTCACCCATGCTTACGTGTTTCCCCATCCTCAACGCGCAGTGGTCGGAGCCGAGGCGCTGGCCGTGCGTCCGTGCCACGCCGGCGAGGTGTACAAGGAGTGCGGCATGGGCTGCGACCGTCGGTGCGGCTTCTCGACCATCAACGTGATGTGCGTCCACGAGTGCGTCGAGGGCTGCTTCTGCGACACGGACCTGGTGCGCAACGCCACGGGACACTGCGTCACCCCGCAGGAGTGCGACCTCCAGCTGCTCCAGTCTCAGCTGATCGTCGACAACAGGACGTCCACCGAGCTGCCCCCTGCAGGTATGTATACCCGCTACGTAAATTCCACCCGCTCGTTGGCGGGTGTGCCGCGGCGCGTGATCGAGTCTCGCGTGTTTGTTTGCTTCTGTATCACACGGAAGATGAGGCTGGCGCATTTTCTCCTCGAAAACCACGGTCACGATTTTGCTCGTACATCATACAAATGATGCAGTGCTCGCTGCAAATGCGTTAACAAGCCTCAAGCATGTTCAAAAGATCTTTGTTTCACACATGTGTGCTTCGAATACACCTAAAGAAGTTTTTGAGTGACCACTTAAGAAGTACGGATGACGCAGTGACTCGTGGCCGTTTCTCGGCGCAAAGCAGACAAACTCCCTCAAACGCGACTGTGACATGGGCCGCAGAGTCGTCAATGACAAAATGGGGCCCTTTTTACGCTCGTTTTTTCGGTGACTGGCGCTATTTAGCACCATTTATTCGAGAGCTCAGTTGGACGTCAACCATTTGGCTGTTGGGAAAATTTAAGAAAATCACATAACCTTTAAATGAGGTAACGGTGAAACATGGCATCTAGTTCGGATCGCTAGGACTGCATTTGGGTGGCGAAGGAGCGTTCGGCGACGTGTAGATTATTTTTGCATTAAAAACAACCCTGTTGATGTTCAAGGGCATAATTAAAAAAATTAAGTAACGAACAGATAAGTAACATTCCAGGAACTGGAGCAAGTCGTTATGGCTGAGTTAGCTAACTCGTCTTGTTTGCAGCCAAGGACACTTTTCACGCCCATTTTAGCACGTGAGATACGGTTCTTTTTGACGTAGCGTAATGGTGAGCGTTTATTGGCGTCGCCGATTTAGCCGACCTTCTCACGCATCTGTGTTTGAATAAACGCCCTGAACAGCAGTGGCTGTAGATTATTCAAACAGGATTCGTTTTCGGGCGTTCTTATCAACTTATGCCCAAATTTCATTGGCAGAGAGCGATAACGAGAGGATCGTACATGTTTATAACATAGAACACTAAAGCTTTGTTTTCTGTACAATATCGTCGTATGAGGAAATGGGCGAGCACTTTTTTCAACATAACAATAACCGACCATGTCCGTTTTTTTTACACGTGGAAATAAAAACTGCGGATACAGAAGAAAAAATCTCTACCGCCCCCCCCCCAACCACACTCTTTCTCTCTCTCCTCCAGTTCCGGCTGTGGACCCCCGCTGCCGGGACCCGCGCAAGGAGTACAAGGACTGCGGCAGCCCGTGCGTGCCCACCTGCGAGCAGCCCGACACCAAGGACGTCGTCTGCGTCGACATGTGCGTCAAGGGCTGCTTCTGCATGGATGGCTACTTGACCACCGCCGACAAGGCCTGCGTGCGACCCTTCGAGTGCGCACCAGTCGTCTGAGTCCGCCGTGCCCGCTGGCGCCAGAATACGTCGAACCCAGCCAACGCCACCTAGGCAGAAAGTCCTGCTGCTAGAGCTTCCACGTCACCTATGCAAGGCCAAAGCGGTAGTAAGGCAGCAGTCATGAATTTTCTGCGCGTCATCAAAGAAGGCCAACGCGGGGCAGGGATTGGACAAAGTACTCCGTCACTCAAGGATAGCGAGCACTCCTGTCCGGTCTCTGCCCTCGTTGGCCTTCTGATGATGCACAGGGCCCTGCTATGCAGAAGATGTTGCTGCGTCCTGCGCTGACCTCCGATATGCGACGCGGTGATTCCAGCAGTAGGGCCTCCTTCCTCGGTGGATACGGTCCGGTGACACCGGCAAGCTCTTGCTGGTGCGTGGTTCGCCGATGGTGTCGGTGAAGAGCGCTTGCTAGGTTGGACGATGCATTGTTGGACTTCATACTCTCTTCATCACTCGCTGTTGAAATATGAATAAACTAAGTTATTCTCGACGACGGAGTTTTTTTGTTTTTGTTAACCTCTGGTCCGTTCATCTCTGGACTTCAGTTTAATATTTTCAGAATTACTCAAACTTTTCCAAGCGCTCAAACCGCTTTTCGGATGCACGGGGACATTAAGTAAGGCAAAATAAAGGGGTACAGTGCATTTTCTTTTTCGGTCATGCATCCTGACCCATTACATTCGTAGAACTCTTTTTAGTAGGTGGGTAGAGCAGAGCACAGCGTTTTCTTTGTGCCGTAATCCTAAACTACAGGATGCACAAAGCTCAGGGGTGCCGACGTTTGTTCATGGTAAGCTCCTTTTACCTCTTTCCACTTCAGCGGAGCGAGCTCTGGAGAGGCAACATACTCTTCAGTGTTCGATCTGCCAAAGTGAAAAGCAGGTTTTTCCTGCGTCCCGCCTGTCCTCAAGCTGTGCTAGTCAGTTGTGCTTACAATCGCCACTTTGTGACCAATCATTTTATCATCCGTTCCATTCTCGCCAAATCCGTTAACCCTTCAGGGAATGCAAAAGCGAGGCCTGATGCACTAAAAAAAAAAAACGCGTGGCAGTTCTTGCCTAAACAAAAACTTCGCCGTGAATCAAACCTTTTTCTTTAGGATGCCTGGTTTTTTTTTTTGACATGTACATTGTTAAAGCTAATTTTTCTTGCATCCTTGCCTCTTACATTATTTTTTACGGCGAGGGAAAGGAAGGCTGGGGAGGGAGGAATGCTGTAGAGGGAAGTTTCCTTCTCTCCTCTTCAGAATTTCATCAAGAACCCCTGCCTTCCTTTCCATCGCCCTAGGTTCTTGACCTGTCACCGACGGCTCCACCTCTCTAAGTTATTCCGGAGATTAGTCGAAAATGAACTTCGCAAAAAAAAAAAAAACTGCAAAAAAAACTTCAAAGAGCTTGTCAAAAAGCGTTGCCTCACTAAGGCAAGGAACGCAATAGTTCTACTGCGGACGGCGCTGACTGCTGTCTGAGAAAACAGGTACCTAGCGAACAATGTCCAACGGGGCAAAATGCATGAATTTTGAATGTTCCTCGAAGATGCTATTTACTTCAGAGAATCTAATGTCAAATTTCACCAGTCGATTTCCATCAACATACTGAGGAGACGTAACAATTGATGTTGATTGCAAGAAGCGTTTTCAAGCTTTGAATTGGCTCCACTCCAGCCACTCGGACAACGAACACAAGCTTTTAAAGGGGTCCTGCAACAGCAGTTCCTTGACTGATTTCTAATCTGCACCGAACCTAAGCGCACTCGAACGAGGTAACCTTAATGAAACTTTCTTTTCGCAAAATTCGATTTATTCCTAAAAGCTATAGGAAACCAGAATTACAAAAACAAGCTGTGTAACAACCGCTTTCATGACGTCGTAGGTCCTGGCTTAGTGACCGTGAACAGAGGAGGTATGCGAGTCATCGAGCGCTCACAGCTCGCCGCACCTCGTGTCGACGGCTCGAGAGGGCGCCACTAAACCGTGTGTTGGATACGGCTGTATGAAGCGGGCAGCCAGGGCGACTCATATGCATTTGCTGCGCGATTAAAGACTATTCGGCATAACACTTCCATTGGCCACAAAACGACAGCAACACGGGGTAAAGACAGTACGGACGGGAGCCACTTCGCATGCCACTACCGCCGAATGGCCTTTCTACCGCTCAGGACGCTTTCTAATCGCCGTTCATCGGTGCCTCATCCCACTAGCCCTTTCTAATATGCGCCCTTTTCCCTGCTTGGTGGCGGGTATATTGACGGGTCATTTCTCGTTTCCGTACTTTATAACTGCATTTGTTTCCTTTCTGATCTAAAATACTGAACAAAAACTACTTTCATACACATCTGAAACGGTTCGCGACACTTATATTTTGTATCTCGACTAAAAAAAAAGCTTTTAGCGGCTCTGACCAGTAGTAAGCCCAGGACCCTGTAAGACGTCACATTGCGCGCTTTCGGTACCGCGGGTCGCTCTCGTCGGCGGAGAGCTTCCGCGTCGTCCGGCTAAAACAGACGCACTGATATTTAGCGACTCTCTCCGTGCCGCGCTCGGCTTTCGCTCCGAACCCCAAGGGACGTGGAAGCCACGCAAAAAAGGCAGACGCCTAAATGATGATTGCAGGGCCCTTTGCAGGAGCATACACCAACTCATGTTTGCAAACAAACCGGAGACGCTCCCGGAGCGCCCTAGCGGACGCCACGGCGCCGTCGCATGCGCGATGGGGGTGCGGGCAACAAGCTCGCCGTCGCCCATAAACAAACCATTGAAATGCGATGTTATCGGCGTCGGTGTGAGTCCCCTGCCCTTTATCGCTTTCGAATTGTTGATTTTACGTCTTCCTGACAATGTCTGACTACATGAGCGGCGTCAGCGAAATCAACGAAGCTCGTTACACCGCAAAACTTCGCGTGAATAATCTGACATGCGGCGATTCATTCCGCGTGGACGCCGCAGAATGTACGCTAAAGCCTGATTCACATGATGAGATTTCGCTCGCAATTTTCAGTCGCGACGTCGCTCGGGCTGCAAAAGCGTGAACCGCAGCTGAGATGGTCGACGTCGATACTGAAAATCGCAAGCAGAATCGGACGAAGTGAATCAGGCATAACAAGTCGGTGATGGCCGCTGGTAACAATAATCAACATCTCCTTGTATCTACTGTTTACGTCGAGCCTGCTTACCAACCTTCAAACTTAAGTCTTTTGAGGCCTGCACTTACTTCTTAACGCAAGTACCGGGCCAACATTTGGTCTACGGGCCGGTGTCGTCTAAAAGAGCAGACGACAAGCAGAAGCGTTTGAAAGAGCAGACGACAGTTCGAACGATCAGACGGCCGTTCGAACTTCAAGACGCACTGAACGTAGTCCGCAGGTGGGCCGTACAACTTGAGGGTTTTCCGGCGTTCATGTTGGAACAAAACAAATAAATCTGATGACCACAAGTATCCGTGAATTCAACCCAAAGTGCTTCCCGCCCAAGCAATTGTGGTCCGGCGGCAGCTGGTTTACCACATATCCATGTTCTCGGACGAACCGAGAACATGAAAACTGATCTTCAAACCTTTCTCGACTCTTTTGGCACAGCCCCAGTCGCGGCGGTTTGACGAAAAGGCATGTTTTCGTCAGGTTCCTTTCAAAACAACGCAGGAATACACGCCTCACATGGGGCCTTCCGCCCACAGCCCCAGACCGGAAGTGCGACCGACGCGCCACCACCGCGCCGTGACGTAACAGAGATGAGTCGCGTATAAAAAAGGTTCAAAGCAGTCTTGCTCTTGTTATCAAAATCTGTTGTTGACATAGAAAATAAAATTTAGTTTGAGGGGTGATATGCATGATTGGGGCTCAGATAAAAAGTTTAGAACTGACATATATTAGGGAACTTTAGTAGATCGCTTCGGTAACTTCGATAACGATACCTGACGCTCATGCCGACGCCCTTGCGCGTGTATCTCTACAAGACGTGCAGTGGAAAGCGTTCATTCCCTTCCAAGTGACGTAACAAAGCCTAACGAACGATTTTTCCGCAGATAAAGACTGCAGATTGCGCCCTTATTGTGGCAGCGTAAATAATCTGGTTCCTTGAAACGAAGAACTGCACGACCGGGAACGACAGGACCCATATCCTGTTGCAACGAGCTATGAAGCATGTCCTAAAGAAGAAAAGCTAAGGGTAGGAGTATGCAGTGTACGCATAGTCAAGAGAAAATTCAATATCGGGAGTGGGCTCTGACCTGAGCTGGGAAAGCACCGTTAAAGCTTAAATCTACAGATACCTTCTACAATGTCTAGCTCGCATGCTTGCAGTGTCACTAAAGGATGGTTCACTCATTTGTTTGTTAGTACTAACTACTAAGGCCGCAGTAAATAGCGAATTCAACCTCTTATTTGCTTGATCTTTACCCAAGTGCATATGAGCTCAAGCTTCAAAACAATAAACTTGCAAGACAGAGCAGATAAAAAGTACAAGGTGTGTCTCTCAACCTACACAACAAATGGCCTAACAGGTTTAGAACAAATCAAAAATAAATAAATAGGGTCCAATGACCACAAAGTGAAATTTGTTATTAAAGCCGATTTTGAACACAACAGGGCATCAAAACCACAGGATCAGGAATGAAGCGAGAAGCTCATTCGGGCATGTATTTAAATGATTTAGATTGTCGCTGTTTTGCTGTTTGAAGTCTATTCCTTTAAATACTCATTTTCTTTCCGTCTTGATCTATGCCCTTTGGTTATCCTGGGAGATGACGACAAGGATAATCCATGTTTTCTTGAAAGTGTCCTGTTTAGGAGAAAATAATACGGAGTTAATTATTACTGATTAATAGATGTATATCATATTTCAGCTTGTTTAATAATAATATGTTAGCTATATTTAAGTTACTTTTGTAGGTTTTTAAAATCAAGATGGCCGATCACCGCAATGGCCACTGAGATGTGTATGAATCTCATGTTTTATTTATTTATTTATATTCTCTATTTATTACAGTAGTGCATTCTAAGTTTTATTATTTCTGTAACTAGGAAGGAACTAGTTCTATATTAACAGGAAGGAAACAAGAAAAAAAACTCGCATTCTTCCACTCTCATGAAAGGAAGAGCAGCTATGTGCCGTATTATGAGCGACGGCGGCAACCAGACAGCCAACAAGCGGTTGTCCGGGTTGCCGCCGTCATGCGCCTCGGCTTCTGTGCATCAGGTACGTTGTGTCGAGATTTATTTCTCCACGGACATGAAACTGGTGAAACTACGCGTTTGCGGTCCGCTGTGAAACGAAAAAAAAAAAAAAAACTCTGTCTCAAATTTACAGACTCAAAATCCGCGAGCTTGGGCGATCTCGCCTAGCGTATGTATGTGTACTCTACGCGTGGTATTAGAGTGAATGTTATGCACTGCTAGTTTACTGGTGTTTTACAAAAAGATGTTAAAACTTTTAAGAGGTACTATCGTGATGGTGTTTTCCGTTTTCATTGTTTTGAATAGACCGATCTCACTAAGCGCTCCGGCGCATGCGTGAAGCCACCATAACTTTAGTTCACAGGAGACAGGCGGCAGTGCCCGAAGCATATCGTGCTATGCACGCGCAGGCCTCAGCGTTAGGTTGTGACACATGCAGAAAGACTGAAAGTTCCCTCGATGCATGGCGGCAGCGGTGGCGTAGCTAAACTGACTGGCGAGCATCGGTCTAGTTGCAATAGGTCAGTCCACCTGGCCCCCTCGCCGGTCACAACAGTGCCGATGCAATAATGGTATAGCTCAACAATGCAGAGCCCAACAATGTTAAAGAATCACTTTGTAGGTGTTAATTTCATTTTATTACATAGCGAAAGATGTTTTTTTCCTCTAATAAACTAAGTGTTTCTCCTCTTCCCCTTCTCTCCACCATCACAACTAAAAGTGAAAACTTTTTTTATTGTTTACTTTACCCTCTTTATTCTTCTTTACCATTATCGTTTTGTATATTACTTAATATATATTTATCTGTTTCTCTAAATTATGTTATGATCTGTTTTGAATAACAGAAGTAATATTTACTACAGTTTATTGACTATTTCCTATATTCTGATCGGTCAACTCCTTCCGACTCTCATTTTCATTTTTTATACTGCCTCAATTAAATTGAGCTTCCTATCAAAATTTTCAGTCAAAATGTTGACACACAAAATGCACAATATTCGGCCACGTTTGAACAGACTCTTGGCTCAATACGATAAGAAACCGATTCATACTGCTGTCTTCAAACGGCTAACAAGGTTGACAATTAATTTGAGACAGGCGGGAACTGGCTAGTGATTTAACAAGCACTTTACGAGGCACGACCAAAGAGTTGTGTTATTGGGGACTTTTAGCAAACCGTGACCATGTCCTGGCATACCGCAATGCTTGGAGACATTTGAAGCATGTATATATCATCACAATATCATGTTCACTAGACGCGGCACCGCGGGCCTCCATGGTACGGGCTGCTGCGCTTTCAGCAGGTGCCGCGGCTCTCCAGAGACTCTAAAAAATAAAGATTAAGATTAAAGATTGAAGCATGCTTTTAAGCGCGCGCCACGCGGTCACGGTATCACCCGGCACGCGCATAAAAGCATGCTTAAAAGCTCCGGTAGTGTGCAACACGGTTACGGTTTGCTGAATGTCCTTGGTCAGCATTTCCGTGTTAGCTAGCGTGACGAATGGCAATGATTATTGTTGCCGGTAGAGCCGAAATGGCGAAAATAACTTATTTTCAAAAATACTTCACGCACAAATAAAAATAAAAAGTTCATAAAAGATGCTATTTTTTAAAATAATTCCGCAAACTAGTTTAGCATGTCGAAGTGCTTATAAAACCTAAATTCTACAACAAAAGAAAAAGAAAACGCTTTGTAAAAATGGCCGCTCATAAACCACGTGATGTTAGGGACCGCCACAACGATACTGCAACCAACTGCCAAGATCGCGACGAGAAACACTCGCCAGGTGGCACAAGTCAACGCCTAATTCGAAGAGCTTGGTTGTATCCACCCCACCGGCTTCGGGCGCATTTTTGGCATCTTTTCGATGGCAACACGATGCATGAGAACGTTGGGTGTGGCGAGCCTTGAGCATCTTACTGTCGCTCCGTAGCCAATCAGAGTTTAGCTTTAGGCAATAAGAACTCCGAAGAACGAATCAGAACGCAAGAAGTGCGAACACAATAAGCCGCACCCTGCGTTGCTTGAGCTGTCAAAGACCATGGACATCGATCAGACACGCTCTCCTGGCACCATGTCGAGGAAGGCATCTTTTTTGAGGCGCTTTCGTCCCGTGTGCCCAAACAACTGAGTCAACAGAGCAAGGAGCCACCAGGAACTGTCCCATCGCATCCATCTGGAAGTATGTTTACCCTGTCGCGAACATAGACATTTTCCAAGAAAGTACGCCTTGTTTTTGCTGTCCATTTCTTCGCAGAGCGCTCTTCAAAGAGTGATCGGACGTCCACAAATGATCTAGCTCTCGAGAAATGTTCCGAGAAATAAATCAATACAGCGAAGTCGTGCTGAAGGAGGACAGTCTTTCGAAGGAGGTGCTTTGGGGAACCAAATCAAGACGGCCAAGCCTTAAGGTATTTCATGGATACCCTTTGAAAGCAACTGAAGTTCACTGAAATATTTAGCCTGCTCAGTTTCGCGTGAGAAAGTTGTGTCTTTTTTAAGGTAAAAAGTAAACTACTCGTCGCCGAGCGCCCAGTTTGTGCCCGAATGTAGCGAGTTAAAACTAGTTACCAAAGATTTATAACTTTTCAATATTTTCATTACGAGAAAATGGAGCCGCTTTTTGCTTCCAGATAGCATCATTCTTTATGTATTCGGGGCTCCCTTGGCCACCATTTTCTCATTGAAGATTTTCAAAAATCCCTCATAACTTTTAAACCAGACAACGGTAGATTCTGACACATCAATATCTGACTCTGACCGATAATCACACATTTCGGCGGAGGCTGAGCTTTCCGCGATGAGAAACTTATAGTTTTCCGGTGAGAAAAACAGTTCTCTTTTGTATCATTCGGTACTTCGTCTCACCCTATCGAACCAAATGGGCAAAGCTACGGGGTCTGGTCCAATTAAGAGCCAGTCATAAGTCCCACGCGGAATATTGCTCCGACGTGCGTATCAATGAGTGTGTCTATGAGCACGGATACGTGCACGTCGGGGCAATACGTTATTGAACCTTGTGACCCGTTGCTTTGACTCTCAGTTAATCGTAGGCGGAGACAAAATATTCGCAAGTCCATGGCAGTCAACGCGGAAGACGCAAAGGAGAGGGGCGGGGCGCTATCGCCTATCCATGTGCGCAGCAAAAACTGGCGCCGCCTGGCGGTGGAAATGGTGAAACAAAAGAAAGGGATTGAATTCAAGGCACGAGGTATAGTCGGTGACAGGTTAGGAGTAAAGTGGAAGCTCTTCCCATCTCTTTCCACTTTGGCAGAGCGAACGCTGGAAAGGGGTGACCTCCACTCCAGCGTTTGCTCTGCTAAGGTGGAAAGAGGTGGGAAAAGCTTCCACTTTACTTTGTCACGGACTTTAGTGAGATCGAAAACATTGAGCGCACTCAGAGAAAACTTTCCGGCACTGTGGCAAGAGAATCGAGCGACGGACACGTCACTGAGGGGGCTGAGAGAACCACCGAGGAAGCCGGTCAGCATGACTGGGAAAATACCTACTGGGGAAGAAAAGAAGGCTGGCATACAAAGGAATGGAAACAAAAAAACTGATCACCGTCGTAGCAAGGGAAACCGAGAGACTGGAAAGACCACAACCTCCGCCAGCCCTCTCGCGGCCCCAGCCGAAGGCAAGGACCCACGAGGCCGAGACGGCTGGGAGCAGCAAATGGAAGAGGAAATGGAACAGAAAAGTGAGTGAACGAGGCAGATGAGAACTGCACGATCGCGGCGGTGGCAACGAGAGCCCTGCCAGCTCAGATACTTGCACCAAAAGAACAGATATAGCATGTTGCAGAGGCGTTGCACAGAACCAACGCCCAACACCAGATGACTTGTAAAGAACAGGAAATTCACGAACTTGCACTGAACCAACATGAGCTCATTGGTGCGCAAAAATAAGAGGAAGAAGATGCAGCGCGGTCCCTCCACGCTCTGACAATGACGCTCTAGGGGACTGCGGCAGAAGACTTCCAAACTCAACACCAGATTGGCAAAGAATTTCGGCCCAGGTGGATACGAGCAAGTACTGAAGCGACATCACAGAAGTCGTGACCCCGCGCACGAAGCTCGGAGGCAAAAGAGTTGTCCTAATTTCCGTATACACGAGGCCTAGTACCAGCACCGCAGACAATCAGGTCTACTCGTGGATGGCAGAGATCGTGCAAAAGTTCCCCCAGGACTGCATCATAATAGGAGGTAACTTTAATGGTTCTACATACAAGCGTCACCCAGAGGGCAGAAGTTGGCCGATACATACGAGAACGCAAACCTCCTGTTTGATCACTGACCCAACTGTCCATTAAAAAAACGGGACCAGCATATGGTCAGATGACACCACCCTAGGTCTAACGTTTATGTAGCAAAGACTCAAGGAAGAGTGGAAGGTGTTTCAGGACCCATCGGGCAGTGACCATTTCCCCACAAAAATCAAGCTCAGCTTGATAAAATTGCAAAGCTAAGCGGACAGCCACAACCATCCAATGAGATACATTTCGGAGAAAACTTGCAGAAACGCAGGACGACACAGGTCGCAAAGGCAATGGTAGAGGGAACGGACAAGGCAACCGTCAAAATGAAGGCGGCGCTACTTACGCGCCATGACCGGACGCGAGGCTTAATTCTGTTGTTATCTGCACCACAATAACATCGAACTGTTTGTGAAGGCCCGTTCACACTCTTGCGACCTCTTAGAACTGGGTGCCTTGAAACCTCTTACAACAGAGGACACACTGGCGCCATCTATTGGGTAGCAGTGTAAACTTGGCGGTCCGGCATATTTTCTATTTCTCTCACGCATTATCCTTTCTTTCTTGGCTCGAAAAACTTTTGTCAACGTTATAAACGAGCCTTTCTTATAGATATTACGCACATTTGACCTTGGAAATCCCGCAAAACCTTCGCTCTTGTGAAATGCGGTTCCAGGGTCACCGCATAGATGGCGCCAGAATGCCAGAGTGTTCCCTCGTCCTAACAAATTTTAGGAGGTTTAACAGGCCTCGTCTCTCTCGGTCGTACTCGGTTGCAAAGGTGTGAACGGGCCTTAAGAGCGAAGGACCCGCAACGACTCAACGAAGCCGACCGGTTAACAAAGGAAACAAGAAAGCACGCCTTTAAGCTGGGGCGAGACAACTTGTTTGAGCTGAACGAGACGTTTAACGAGCGTAAATCGCTATCCAGGGTGTGGAGTTTTTAATCCCATGCTTAGAAAAACTAAAACTAAACAGACCGTGCCCGACATGGTGGTTGAAAGATATATTGCGGTAGCAAAAAATGTGGAGGAAACCGTAGCGAGTTTTCCTTACAACCAACCGCATCACTGAATCAAAAGATTTACCAACCGAACAAAGTGGACCCCAGCATGCCGTAGAACGCAGACTTCGGGCGTTGGAATTAGAAGCGGCTGTCGGAAAAGGAAGTGTGAAGAGCATGCCTGGACCGGATCAGGTCTGCGGCAGCATAGTACGGCACCTAACTGCAAGAACGAGAGAACTGCTATTAAAGCAACTTAAAGGGCAACTCCGGCCAAAACTCAAAATGAAATAAATTACTGGTATCGCTGTAGTGACACAAAATACGACCCCAGCCAAAATATTACGTCCGGGGGACGCCGCATTCTCAACTAATGCCGATAATAAAAATGCGACCCGCCGCGAGCCGCTGCTCCTTAGCGGGCGGCCAGCGGGTTGCCGATCGCTAAAGCAACATTGGGCCGTGACGTCAGTATCGTTCTCTTTCTTTCCTCCGGTCCGGGCGTTGCGCGGAGTGCGCTTCTTTGAGCCGCTACCACCGCTACTTCGGCTTGTGATTGGCGTGTTTAGCCGTTGCTTTTATCTGTAGCCCGTGTAGCTTCGGTATAGCCTTTTGTTTATTTGCTTGTGAGGACTCCAAGACTCGTTTTAGCGAGCAACTCGGTGCGCCCAAGACTGCCCAGCTGTTCCTCGAAAGATGCCGAGTACAACTTGTAGCGCTGTGGGCTGCTCAAACAACCCGCTGCGCAACCCGGAGGTGCTTTTTCACAAGTTTCCAACGGACCGGAAATTGGAGAAGGTGTGGGTGAACGCTGTTCGACGAGTGGACTTTGGACTTCGGCTTTTACGCGCCCGAGGAAAAAAGAACGAAAAAACAGACGTGTACAGCCCAGCACACGTGTGTTCGGGCGCCGCGGCCCACGCCGGAGAGCCTCAAAGCTTCGTGTCTGGGACTGACCCGCAGCGCGAAAGCGAGAGGGCCCCCAGTACTGTACGTCACTGGCAGCGCGGCGTAGAGCAACGACGCTCCATCCAAGGAGCCCCGATGACAATTTAGGCCTAGCGACGAGTACGGAAGACCACACGCACGGCGACAGCCGCCGAGTACGGCACCGAACGAGTTCACTCGTTTTCCAGTCGCTAGCGTTTGGGTATACGCACTAACTCTTGCTACATATGCTGGATAACTACCACGTATACAGAATTAAAACAGAATCAGCTTACCTCCTATCTTTAGACGGCTAGCGCAACAGAGGTAGGTGCCGCTCGGCCTGCGTACTCGTTGAACGAGAACGATCCTGACGTCACGTCCACGATTTCCAGTGTTGCCGGAGCCTCGAGCGGCTAGTTTCGGTTTTGTTGGCCGCGCCCCAAACAAAACTTTGAGGCGTCGATATCTTTAAAACTACGCACAATAACGAGAAAAAAATTCACCCTGCAATTCAGGGACGCTGGACTGCGCTAAGAAACCGTCATAATCCCAAAATCTAAAATATGGACCGGAGTTAGCCTTTAACGACGTGTGGCGACAGGGCAAGCTACAAGAATATTGGAAGCAGTCTTGGGTGACCTCTATACCAAAGCACGGAAAGAAGCACAATCTAGGGAAGAACACGAAACCGACCTCCCAAACCTGCGTCCCCTGCAAATTGATGGAACGGATGGTGCTAGGCAGAATCGACTGGATCACAGACAAACACGGCATCTATGTTCAACCAGCTGAAACAGGGTTCTCGAAAACACTTGGGCAAGCACGATAGCCTCACGCTTATTTGGCAGGGAGTCCGCCGCTTCCCTATAAAGCACTATCAAGTTCGAATAATGGTTGCAGTAGATATAAACAAGGCCTATTTTATCCTCCCGCATGAAATCATCTTCAGGTGTCTCAAAGACCAAGAGATCAAAGGTAGATTGCTAAATTTCGCAAAGAACTTCCGAAAGACAAAATATACGCACTCAAGGGGCGGCGGCACCTGAGCTCGGCAAGACCTCAAAATACTGGGGTGCCAAGGGCTTGGTACTATGTCCAACTTGTTTTAAGCTATCAATGGGCCCGCTGTTGTGGGATCTAGCAGGTTGATGGTCTAAGATTTACGGTGTAGGCCGACGATTTAACGCTGTAGACCAAACGGGGACATCACTCCACGCAATAAGAGATCCGCAAAAAACGATTGGACACAATTTAAACTTGCATAAAAAGTGTAGGTCTCAACCCTTCGCCGAAGAAGGTAAAATGCTTCATCTTCGGTAAGGGTACGCCATCTAGCGTTAACTGCAAGTTCGACGGAAACACGATCGTGAGGGCGGATAAACACTCCATACTCAGTGTCAGCATAAATATGACTAATAACGTGGCGATTTGAATGCAGAAGATGGTCAGAACTTGGAAACAAGGGACAACACTCGTAAGAAGGATTGTACACAGGCTAGATGAGCAGGGGAGTGGTGGCACATACATTGACAAAGTCTCTGCTAAACTCCAGAGTCATGTATAAGATGCGATTTTACCATCTCGCGGTTCTGTGATGTGAGTGAACTCGACGCGATGCGAACACAAAACGACAAGATACATCTCGGGGCTGGCGAAGACCATTGAGATTGAAGAGCTGCGCAAGTGTGTCGCCTTCCTGAGGTTCAAAGAGCGTCGGAAGCAACAAGAAGAATTATGCGAGCTCAAGCTAAAACATACGCCGTCTGGAACATATTTATTAAAGCTCTATGGAGCTGAACGAGTGATTTGAAGAGCTACCCGAACAAACTCCGCCCTAAGAAAATATTTTGATACTTTCCCCGGCACCAATACTCAGGAAGATGGTACCCACCCAACCAGAGTGGAGTGAACAACACGGCACGCCAAGAAACACGAAGTCCAAATAGCATCGAGAGATCAGAAAGTAGCGGTTTACTAAACAGACGCAGCAGTCAGTGACTGCAGAAAGGCCCTAGCCTTCCACCAGCGAAGCAAAGGGACTTGGGTTTTCTCGACAACAACCACTAAATGGCTAGACCCACATAAATCAATTCTTATATTTGGCCAGTCGTATAGACGACTTCCACAGCTTCGCGATTCCGACAATATCAGGCGCCGCTGCAACAACGAAGCTTTGCTCTTTTGTCAGAGTAAAGAGCACTTCCATTGCTTCGCTGAAGAAGCACAATGTAGCGCGTCTAGCATTCGTGAGTAACAATATGGTACTCCCGTGCAGTGCCTCAGTTGAAAGGGTGTTCAGCTCAGCAGTCGACATCTTCACGACGAAATGAGGCAAGGTGTCTGATGAGACTTTCCAGAGTCAGTTGTTGCTCAAAATATTGAAGGTCAGTCATTGAGACTCATGGCAACAATAAACACCCGAATAACCCTTTTCCCTTTGTTTCTTACTTGAGGACACGAATGTTGGAAGTAACGCCACGAATGTAACGAATTGCTTTTTGTAGTAACGGTCACTTACTTTTATAGAAGGGTAATTGTGAGTAATTACAATTTAACCTTGAGTAATTGTATATGTAATTTCTTACTATGTTTTAGTAATGTGCAGAAGTCAGCACGCGTGCACTAAGCAGCGAGCAAAGGAAAAAATTACACCATCTTCCCGAGGGGAACCATGGGGTGATGTGGAGCATCGCGGATCGTAATTAATTTATTCCCTTCTTGACTGATTTCTTTTGGCCGGCCGGATTTGGGCTGCGGCAGACGCGAGCGGCCGAGAAACACTAGCACACGACAGCCGCAGAGTTGCGGGGAAAGCCCACCCCACTGGAAAGCCCTGGCGTGGCGCTGCGACCCGCGCGCCCAAAACTATCCTCCTTTCACTCCTCCGGCGCAGCAGCGCTACCGCTGCTTATATTCACACTTGAAGGAGAGGAGACTAGAGGAGGAGAGAGCTGCGCATGCGCGCGCGGTGTGAGTAGGAGCGAACGCACGCGAAGTGCACGCAGCTGGTAGAGAGAGAGAGCGGGAGAGAGTAACGCGTAGCTGTTGGAGAGAGGGAAGGAGGAGAGTTGCGCATGCGTAGTGTGAGTGCGTGACTACGACGCCGCGGGACATAGACCTGAGCAAGAGATGCTCCGCATCTAAAAAGAAGCGCTCGTCTTCACGGACTCTCAGGAAGTATTGAGGGCGCGCAGAGGAACCCCAAGTCAACAGCCCCACTGTACGAGGAATTAGATGACCGCGATTTTGGCTCACTGTATGAAGAATTATGATGACCGCGATCCTGGCTTTCGAGAGGCGCCGCATCCGGTTCCAGATAGGCTGGGTCACGGGTCACGTCGTGGTCAAGGGGATTTGGATGCCCGTCAGAGTTGCGAGAGAGTATAGTCGAACCTTCATCTCGAACAAAGTCAATCTGCTGCCCCGAGACCACGGATACTCGGCCTTCCCCAGTAGCCGGTAGGTGGAATACGGCCCCGAGACTTTCGCTGCAAGAGAGAAGAGGAGACTGAAGAAAGAACTGAACCTCAGGCTCCCGGAGGACCCCCGTCATATCCCGGTCGGATTCAAGAATTACCGAACGGCATTTTTAAGACCGGTGAAGACGGTGAGCGCAATAACACCGCACCTCTTCAAGAAATGGAATGACGCAAGAAGAAAGTAGAAGAATCTCAACTTTTATCCCGGGCCTCGGGAGTGCAAGCACTGCAAGGTGACAACCGCGCCTAATCTTACACTTCTTCCCTGGGAGTGGAAGCACATCGCGGCAGTATGAAAGGAAGCACTGGTGACGGCAGGAAAATAACCCAGGAACGTCGAGGAGTGGCTTAAGCCGAAGGGGGCGAAAAACACAGAATGAAATTGCTGAAGTCGGTATTGTCATACTTGGATTGCACCGGTCTCGGCCAATTCTTCTAATTCCCTCCTTCTAGGGGCCCTTCCGACGATTTCGTCGTAAGCAGACCATAAAGTCTGGTACAGCAGATTTGCGATTTGAGTGTCACCGGCTACTTTACTCACGTTTCGACCACTTAAGTAAAGATAGTTTCCATGACAACCGCGGTTCGCGCAGCGCGTCCTAGTGGAACGCAAGGAGTCGTACAGAAGTCGACGACACTCCAATGACTTATGAAATGGAAATGAATGAACCTTAAAGGGGCTGTGCAACAATTCTTCGAGACTTTGGCCAATTAACCGCGGAAATTAATCTGCGTCACCTATGGAACGGAAAACAGGAAAACCGCATTTTCTTCCGAGCGCCGGTTCTTATTTTAAAGAAAAGAAACAAATCGAAGGTCGCAGTGCCTCCTCAACTCCCCACGCGACTTTCGAGTGACGTACTCTGGAGGTTCACGCGGTTTCCCTTGGGCACTCTCTTTAGAAACCCCAGCCGCTTCCTCCGCGATTGACGACTTAGAAAGGATTAGCCTCGTCGAAGGTCGCGGTGAGCGATGGACACAAAGGACGGTTCGTCACGGGGCTGACGGCGAGTGCTGCAGCGGAGGGGGACAGGGTTTGTTGACTTCCGCGTACCTCCAGAGACGCCGTCATTTTAGTTTCCGTAGCCGCCACGGGCGGCTGCAGATCGGCAAATAATTCGTTTTTGCCTTGCAATTACGCAGCAGAATAGCAGTTTTTCGGGGAAAGGTGACGCGTTTTTGGTCACTTGGGCTTGCATGAAAAATATAAAAAATGCAGTATGGCAATTCTTTCAACGTTAAAACTGCTGTACAGCCCTTTAATCTCCTTAGTCTCACAAACAAATCCTCGAAGATGTTTAATTTTTTGTTATGCCTGACGATTTACGGTATAGTTCTTCACTATGTTTTTGTTTGTTTAGATGGCACAAAACACTCGATCCAGACAACAAAGGGACGGCCAGGTCGCGACGCCTTCACTGCTGCGGACCCTAATCTTCGCAGCGATGGTCACTGCGTCCATCGCAGACTTCTGTGACGTGGACCCAAAGAAAGGTGCGAATTGAGTCGTGAATCACGCAGTCGGCGTTGTAGGGCGCATTTGATAAACGCGAGCGCTGCCAGTGAGCACTTCCGAAATTATGGGACTCCAGAATGTATCTCTCGGCCTCCAAGCTTTCCAACGCTGACCTAAATTCCCTGTACCATAAAAAGTAACGCCATTTCGCCTCTGTCCCCATGGCTACACAACGCCATTAAAAAAAACGAAAAAAAAAACGCGGTGGTCAATAAGGAGTACATCAAATCCGCTTACAGGACGCCATGATTGACCTGTGCTTCCCTCTCCTTCTCCACGCTCTTTTTTTGTGGGCACACGATATCACTTCTGAGCGAAGGTGCATTCAAGGAGGGAGGAACTTTTTTGCACAATGAATCGCGTTACTTTTATAGTATACAATGTATGGGCTCTAAGTTGGTTAAACCTGTGGAGCAACTTGGATGCGACTAGCATATATGGAGTTTCCTGAGCAGGGGTGGCCAAACTATTCTTTTTTTAACCAAGTTACATCGCAAGCTACTTCGCTGAATACGGTTACTGCACGCGCGGTACAGTAAGTGCTGTCTAGAGGTGTAACGACGCGCAGAATAAAGATGCTAGCCGGCTTCATTTGCCGTTCGCTAAAATATTTTGTAGAAAAAAAAACCATGAAGGACCACTTACGCTGTCACTGTAGTCCAAGGGTCTCAATCTCATTCGAGTGTGGGAGCCCGATGCCCCCCCCCCCCTCAAAGGACGAGGGCCGACGGAGGGGGGGGGCAGTATTTTTTTTATCTTGGGACAAAAAATATAAACAAACAAACAGAAGTGGTACGTGTTTCACGTTGCAAAGCAGCCGAGTGTCCCAGCGACACCCCAGAGATGTTTTAGGCAAAGAACCTTGTGCTTTCTGCTTTTTGTAAGTTCACCGTTTTGCCACCCTTAGCTTTTATTTGAATATACGACTACTTTGGGCCCACACCCAAAGTTATAGAAAAATTGAAAACACCACCTCACTATAGTACTGGCAGTTTTCAATAGAACGAGTCTAAGGCCACCGTCCCTGTCCTGTTGCACAATTCACTAGAAGGCATAAACATAACGGAATATTTTGCTTTCTTTACGATTTTATAGTAGCGTTATAAGAAAATACTTTAGTTCTAAAGATACTGTCTGACAGCTAGAAGCCCAAGCTCATACTTTTATCTTCGGCAGTTTCTTTTGCTAAGCAAGAGTTCGAGCAGCAAAAATGTCTCCTTGGGCAAAAAAAAAAAAGAGCTCGCGTTTTTGCTTAATTGTGGTATTGCTATTCCGGTAGATTTATATGAGAAAAGAATGAGAAGCCACTATTTAGACAAGGCAATACTCCGCCAAAAAATAAAACACAAAAAAACTGCAGAATAGTGAAAAATGCGTGATCACGTTATATGAGCAGAGTTCCTTTTTGAGCGGAAATAAATCGATGATGTCAAACTATTATTTATTAGCGCCGAGATGCTTCGGTAGTGCCTTCTTATGGTTTTCCTCCATGACGTTACGACTGGGATTTGCCTCGCCGTGACGTCACCAGTTGTTATCCTGGCTACTTACCATCAGGTGCGACGACGAGTTCGGTGGTGTGTTTAAATAGCACAGTGGAGGCTAGGAGCCATCGCAATCCGAAACTAACACCGTCAAAGTTGACATTCTGACAATGCTCATATGCCCATGGTTTGGCCAATCGTGGAAAGCTGACCGCAGCGACGCTTTTGGTCGCGCATGTGGCGCTCCAGGCATGGGAATGGTAGAGTTCCTGTATAGGCTCCCTACGGGGAGTTGCGCGTCTGTTTTCTGCGTGCCGCCATACTACTATGCGCCGAGATGGATCAAGCGAGGAGCAAAAAATCCAGCGCCGTTCAGGAAAGCCACCGATTATGGTCGCTTTGCCGACGTTGCACGCGCCACGGCGTATGTTCCCCTGGTTAGACTTGTACGTAATGTGTTACAAGTAACTCAATTACTTGTAATCCCTTACATTTATTGGTATTTTTGTAAGATAATAATTACAAATTTTACAAAATAATTGTAATGTACTGCCTACTTATTTACGTAAGGAAATGGTTGTAATTCGTTACATTTTCTCTTTCATTCGCAAGGAAAAAAGCGGAAATATGAAGCACAAACAACAAAACTATCGTCTCTAATTTTTTGTTTGTTTTTGTAAGGGTAAGTTTTATCGGAATCACACTGTCAACTCGCGTTATTCAGATGCTGAAAACCTTTCTTCACGTTACCTAGAGCCACGATTCAATTTTTTTTTCTTCACAATTTGGTTGTTTGCAAAGTGTAACTCGTCAGCTTGCTCGCTCATGCCGAAGGCGGAAGGACACTGATAGAAAGAACCGAACTCTTTGTGCAAACAATATTAGGCGAACTCCCGAAATCATAAATTTTCCGCCTAATGAAAAAAAAAACACCCAAAAACTGTCGAAGTGCACGCGAGGTGGAGCAGCGGATCTGTGCGCCGCTTTCTTCTTTTTGTCCCTTCCCTCCTACTTTGCTTTCGAAGACGCGGAGAGGACACAAAACGATCGTCGGCTGCGCGCCTTCCAAACTCCCGAGACAATTAACAATGCCGTCCTCGGTTATAGTGACTATACGACAGTTTACATAATGTCAGAACGTGAGGGGGCTCTCCGTTTTCCGCTGAACAAAGTTAAATGCAGAAATCGACTGAAAAGGATGTGACATTAACTGGCACGACTGCTCGAAAGATATTAAAACACATATGATACTTGGCAGATACGAATGTTTATTTGATTTTTTGCTGCTTTTAACCATGATTATCACCTAGTATTTTAAAAGCTTCAGGTTGCCTACATCTCTGTCACCCTTTTCGTGCGTCATGTTTTTTTTTGTTTTTTTCATAATACACGCTGTTGGTCGTTATGTTTACAATGCACGACGTTGGTAATATATGGCAACTTTCAGTTATGGTGGTACCGGGGTGGGAGAATCGCGCTCCTTAGCTCCTGGATGATCGGCTTCAGAATGAAGGCGCTTGCTTACATCTTCCAGACGTGGAAGTATGAGGTAAGGCTCTTATATAGCTCGTACTTCACAAAATTATAATTACTGCCGTCGCTGTGGCAGGACTCTGCAGTTAACTCTCCTGACGTTTAACTGAAGAACACTGAGCTGTGCTACGGCCGACGCGTGCTACATGCGTTTTGGACGGCATCAGGAAACGGTAGGCTCGGCATACGTGCGTCTACATTTCCGTTTTCATCGACATTATATTTTTGTTTTCTGATGGATCCCCTGACGTTTTCGCTGGTTATATGTAAAAAAAAAAAGCTCCTCCTGTTACTTGCCGACGTCTCAATCAAGAAACGACAATGTGTGAGATTGATATAGAAGCCTAATCTATAACTTAATTGGTATGTGCAATTACCGTATCTTGCTATTTTCCTGTACCACCGTTTCGCGATAGTTGCCGGTTAAAAAGATATTTATGTGAGATATTCGCACACATTTGATTTTATTCGAGGTTTGTTTATTTGTATTGCAATCTTTATAGCTTTGCGATTCTAACAGCATCAAACTCCCGCTGTAACAACGAAGCTTTGCGCTTTAACAAGGGCAGAGAGTTGTTTTCTCAAGAAGCAAGCAATGCGGTTCGTCACGTATGTGTGAGTGCCTCAATTAAAAGGGTGGTCAGCGCGACGGCAGACGTCTTCACTTGCAAACGAGACAAGACGTCCGACGAGTCTTTCGAGAGCCCTGCTGCTCAAGGTCACAAATGTGTGACTTGTGGCAGCAATAAACGCTTCCATGACACTCTTGCGTTTTGCGTGTTACACTATAGGACAGTAAGGTAGAAAGCAACGCCGGAAAAGTAACGGATTACTTGTTGGGGAACGGTCACTTACATTTATGGAAGGTTAATTGCAACTGTAATTAGTTAGTATTCAGCCTTGCATAATTGTAAATGTAATTCCTTCTTTCTTTTTAGTACCATGTACAAAACTGCCCCTGGTTTTGCCTCCTCTCCTTTCCTGCTTTCCATGCGCGGCGCCGCTTTTCGCTGAATTTACGTGACGCGACGAGCTAAGAATTCAGGGCCGTGCAGGAAAGCCGTCGCTACGGACACCCGCCGAGGATGAACGCACAACTCTGACTCCCGTAGGAGCCGATACAGGAACTCTATGGAATGGGGGTCCCCAGCCGCGGGATGAATGCTTGCGGGCCGTTTCCCAGAGAGTCGCGGGCCATATGCGGCCCGCGGGACGCGTGTTTGACGCCCCTGCTATAGTCGATGAATGCCCAGAATTGGTGACAAGTTAAGAATAAAGTGGAAGCTCCTCCTACCTCTCTCTCCCTTTTCAAAATGAACGTCGGAGAGAAGGTCACCTCCTCTCCAGCGTTCGCTCTGCCAAAGGGGAGAGAGGTGGGAGGAGCTTCCACTTTACTGCTATTCTGTCAGCGACTATAGGACATTAAGGCGTGACCTTTCGCCCAATATACAAATACGCTGAACGCATTAGTGATATATACGTAAAACTAGACTGCGTAACGTCACGCGACGACGCGATGTCAAGTCGTGGTGTCAGGTGAGGTCACGTGACCTGACGACAGGGGACCTGGTGACGTCATTTTACAACACCCAACGCTACTGGATCTAGAACGCCACTGACACCTTGGCGCCACGTGGCACCAGAATTTCGCACCTTGACACCACGACATGAGATCATGGGGTCACCTGACCTGGCAAGCCCTGACTCAGGTCACGTGGTGGCGCCAGCCCCGTGACCCCGTGACAGAAAGTGTCACCAACCGCGTAACCACATGACCCGTAGCTGGTCCAGTTACATTGAGCAGAACGCTAGCCCGCGAAATTTTGCTGATGGCGACATGTTACGGCAACAACTACGAATATCAATTTCACTTCACTTAAAATGCATTCTGCCTTAAAAGTAGCAAACTTGCTACTTTCACAACGGATCAAATGTCCGGTGTGGAGGTTATTCTATGCTGATGCCCTTCGTGTGTGACCTCTAGTCCCGGACCTGACTCATCCCCTCCTGAACGGCAGATTCCGACGAGTGAAAAATAATGCGCTGCTTGTTTACCCTATTCAGGTGTCCAACCTCACCAAAGAAGCATCACAGCTGCCTTGGGTGCAAACGGTTTCTGTTTTCATCTTGTGGCTTCAGGAGATTTTTTTCTCTTCTTCTTGCGATAGCATCATGTTTTCGAATTCTGCTACTACAACCATTGTGTACTTCCAACGACCCCCGCTTTATATTCCTGAACACCTCCGCGAGTCAGAGATTGTCCTTCTCGTTTTTTCAATTTTTTGTCTTTTTCCTTCAATCATCTAGACAGAGCTGTTTTATATAAATACAGAATGTTGCGCTTGCATATTGTACGCGCCCCAAAATACACCTGAAACGAACTAAATAATTGATAAAGTTATTAAAGCTTATTGCAGCAGGGTTATTGATAACAACATTTAATTGTCTCCCTAAGAAAATAATGAATGAGATTAATCGTCACTGCCAAAAGTAATCTAGACACTGTAAATTTATTACAGTAATTAAATTAAACGTTATTGCAACAGGCAACTTTTCACCATGTAAAAATACCAATTTCCATACGTCGACTTTTAAATCCGAAAGTTGCATAAAGCTAGCGCTTTGACTATAGCTCGAAGCCAAATATAAATTGGTTGATGTTATGGCACCTAAACTCTTATGTCTTGCGATATTTTAAGTCGCGAGTTCACTGGTTTTCGGTAAATCTCTAATGCCCGAGTCCCACTAGAGCGACAAATAGAAACACACGACAGCGACAAGCCTTTAACACTTGCAGCATGCTCGCGATGGTACCTTTGGCAGGCGTTTAGTCGTTCGGTGCTCGTGAAGTAAGAACAAGGGATTGCAAGCCTGCCAAAGATACCCTCGCGTCATAGACTCCTCTATACTCACAAAACCTGGCAGTTCGACGACAGAGCCATAGAGTGCCCGGTCGTCGCAAATTTGGAGCGCGAGGATCTGGTAGCACAAAGCATTTCTCGGGGAACCTGGACGTCAGCGCACAGTTTTTGCAGCGGCAAGGACCCGGAACATGGTTTTCAAACCCGGCTAGAAAAGAAACGGTAGCGCGAGGAATGCGAGGAGCACAAGCGGACACTCCATCGTTCGGGAAAAGTGTGTTTCAGCGTCTCGCCGCAGTGGGTTGCCCGTCACATGACTCTCCTCTCATCCGTTATTTGCCGCTCTACCTTTTCAATTTCGGCGTCCGCTTCTCGTGGCGATCTCTCAGGCGTTGTCAGTATAGAGGAGGCTATTCTCGCGTGCATGATGCTCGTGTTTGAGCATAGCCTCCTTTATTCTACAAATCCTGTCAAATCGCGAAAGACTGCGATTTGAGGCTTGTCGCTGTCGTTTGTTTCTGTTTGTCGCTCTTGTAGGGCATGGACATAACAACGCACATAGAGGGATGAGTGAACAAATGTGTTAACGCACCTGAACTCAGAGCGCGTGGTACGAATGCTCGCACAGCAGAACTCAGGAATTTTGGGTAAAATCCCTACCCCTGCTCGCTTCGATCTGGATGAGCATTGTACCGGCGTGCGGTCGCGTATTAATGCTGCGTTAGGCACGCTGAAAAACCCCAAGGCTAGCAGTTGTACTGCATTGACAAAAGTTCTCATCTGCAAGGAAACACGGAATTAGCCCCTTGGGGCTGACCAAAGCTCTGCTGTAGAGACATACCAACACAAGAATATTATTATTATTCTGCCCCATTCATTTTGCACAATCTAATGTCTTTCTCGGCTAGAACAAGTCGAAAAGACCACTAGCATCGTACGATGACGGCTTTGGCAAGCCATGCAAGAGGCACCGGCTCAGCATGCAGCAAGGCCCCCAGAAATGGCCACTGATTCAAGGTCAATGCAAACACAGTATTTAATTAACAGGCATCTTCAAACGTGCGCGCCATCAAAACATTGTTAAGGATAACCTGGCAGAGGGAAAAACGTTATGGTCCCCTTCAGCCAAACAGAATGACGGAGTAAACCACGTGACACCCGTCTGCAGGAGCAGCGCACTCCAAGGACAAGTTGTCAGGGGCGCCAATCTCACGCTCTGGCCGACTCGCCGGGGGCGCAGATTCTGCTGCTTACCAAGTTATGGTGAAGTAGAGTATAGCTGTTGCACCAATTAACCGAGTTGGCTATCGTTCGGGCATGCACTCATAGCTTCTATAGGACACGAGGGCTGCGTCAGCGTTCGGCGAGAACTCGGATCCAATCACGCGCTTGGCGCCAAAAAAAGATGGCGGCCGCCAATGTTTGCTCGCTGGGGGTTCTGAAAAGGGTCGATTTCCTTAATTTCGCGAAGGTTCTGTACAGTGCCGACTGTGTTTCGCAGCCATGTTCTACGCCACGGCGGTGGGCAGGGCCACGAACCACTTCTTCAAGCGCTGCTACCCCATGTTCTCTCACGCGGTGTCCATCAAGATGGACAACATGATGCTCAACGGTGCAAGTGGAACTTTCTTTATCGTCTCTTTCTTTCATTTACCGCGAGGAGCTTGTCTGCCCCGATAGTCACTGACAATGTGAGATCGACAGGGAGGAGTCTTAGTTAATCCTCCTCCAGCGGGAGCTTCCTGCCTTCGACAAGGCTTTGGCGTATCGTTCATTTCGAGCGCGCCCGTACAGTCAAAGCACCGCGGAAGGCATGGAGCGCATTCTGGAGGTCGGGCTTTTGAAAGACGCGCCCTAGCGTTCTCATTTTGAGCACAAGTCGCCCGTTGTGGCAGACAAACTTCAAGGCTTTCTAAACGTATAAAACTGCACAACTACAATCGCACGAGCCTCAATCCTATCAGACTACGACGGTGACGAGAAATTATAGCCAGTCAGTATACGACCAGCATTTCGTAAGGAATTTTACATTAACCACATTAGTTGATGAGGGTCGAGTTGTTTTATTATGGTACTTAGATTATCTGCTCTGGAATCATTTCGCCACGCTACGAGAGAGATTTTACTGGGGGCAGATTCAAGCACCTGAGGCGCACTGCCGATTGGAAACGACACCAATGCTTGAGACGTATGGGTCATATTATTTCGGAATAATTGAAACGCCCCGCAAAATGTGCTACATGAGCTAAAAATTTTTTTAAACATAATCTTAAAACTTTTTTTAGCGTTTTTGTACTCCTACTTGCATTTAAGCCGCTTGTGGTGACAAAATAATCTAGGAAAGAAATCGGAAGAGTTTCCAGATCAGTTAGTAGTTTATCTAAAGACAGTGGTAAAATCAACAATCATAAAAAGGGGAAAAATAAAGCACAATGGCTCACGCCGGTCCTGATAACATAGCATTCTAATGGTTTGTTTATAAGGGGCACCGCACTCCTTGCTCTTAACCCATCGCGCATGTGCGGCAGCTCGTGCGTCGCTAGAGGTACGCATTGGTCTGTTGGCGAACATGAGGTGGTGCATCAAAAAACGGCATGCTAGTTGCAGTCTGGCGTTGAGATTATTTTGCAGTTAATTGTTTGTCTCTGGCAGCTATAGGTGCCTCTTTGAGGTCAGTGGCTAAGTTCATGCGCCTTACATTGCAGTTTGGCGATTTTACATGCGCTAATATGGAGGCCTGCGTGGACAACGAGAACATGGACATGAACAAGGTACTAACATCTGGGTGTCCTTAAAGGCCCGTTCACACTCTTGCAACCGAGTAAGACCGAGAGAGACGAGACTTGTTGAAACCTTTTAAAATTTCTTAGGACGAGAGAACACACTGGCACTCTGGCGCCATCTATGTGGTGAGCCTGGAACTGCATTTCACAAGAGCGAAGGTTTTATGGGATTTCCGAGGTCAAATGTGCGTAATACATATAAAAAGGCTCGTTTATAACGTTGAAAAAAGTGTTTCGAGCCAAGAAAGAAAGGATAATGCGCGAGAAAAATAGAAAATATGCCGGACCGCCAAGTTTACACTGGTACCCAATAGATGGCGCCAGTGTGTCCCCTTGTTTTAAGAGTATTAAGAAGTTCCAAGGGACCAGGTTCTAAGAGGTCGCAACTGTGTGAACGGTCCTTAACGTCTACCATGCAACGGTGATTTACGTAATATTGCCGCTCGCGCAGCTGACCAAGGCAGCGCGCTCGTAGCCTAACGGTTATCGCGCTTGCCTTACGCAAAAAGCCAAGGTTCGATGCCTGGTGCAGGTACAGATTTTTGTTGACTCTGTAATGTGACGTTCTTGTTGATTTTAGAGCCGTGTTGCTTATTCGAGGTTAAAATGTTCCACGCCGAACCTTCTACGTCGATTGTTCCAGAAGCCTGCACGCGTACAAAAGGGGGATCTGCGTGGCAAGCCGCAGTCAGTCTTGCGCTAGCGCCGGATTCTGCCTCTTCGTCGACATCGTCGCCTCGCTTACGACACCTTTGCTTTAACCCTTGTTTGTGCACAAGTTTCTCCTTCCACGTTTCTCCTTCCGTTCTCCAGTTTCCACGGTCTCGTTTATTTTGGGCACGTTTATCCTACCTGTTTATTTTGGTTTTTTTGGTCACCACCGTGACATTCTGGTGGAGGTGCGGGGCAGCACCTAATGTCTTTTCACCGTAGACCTCGAGGACCCGTTCGGCAAGCCCCTGCTCCAAGGCGACCATTTGTAGAAGAGACCATAACCCCGGGCAAGCCAGCATCTCCGGAGGACAACTCCTTGAGCTTGGACCACTGCCGGACAAAGCAAAGAAGCTACCGAACCCGACGATGAACTCCACGGCCCTGGAGACGAAAACCTCAAGCAGCATCGTCCTACGTCTTCTTGCCTCTGGTTCCCCGTGTGCCGATGCCATTCCGCAGTGAACTCTACGAGGACGTAGAAGACTAACTGCGGCTTGCCACCGGATCCCTCTTGTACACGTGTGGGCTTCTGGAACAATCTACGTAGAAGGTTCGGTGCGTAGAACATTCTAACCTCGAATCAACAACAAGGTTCTCAAATTTACAAGAACATCACATTACAGAGTCAACAAAAATGTGTACGCGCGGCCAGGCATCGAACCTTGGCTTTTGTGTGAAGAGCAAGCGCGATAACCGTTTGGCCACAAGCACGCTGCCTATAGTTGGTCGGCTGCGCGTGCGGCAATATGCCGAAAGGTGGCCCGCCTCAAATCGAGAAAAAAGTGGTGAGAATAACTATACTTCGTTTCAGCTTGGGTCCAGACGCAGCCGATGCTACAAGCACGAGCGTGTGACCCTGAGCAGTGCCGCACTCACGAGCGCGGTGCGGCAGGGACGCTGAAGCGGGAGCTCCGCGTAGCATTGGCTGCGTCTGGACCCAAGCTGAAACGAAGTATAGTTCTTGTGTGCAATCAGAAAGGCTGAACACATTTCATAATGGCTGACCATGTGACCCCGCAAGGGACACAGCAGCGAGGATGGCAGTACTTTCCAGTCAGAAATGTTTGCTTATCTGCCGCCATAACCAAGTGGCCCCATTCCTGCCTAGGTCACCATTGGAGCGATCACTATGATTATTATAGCCCGTTGCAATTGAAGAAGGTAGGGCGAGAAAGGAAGGCCGGGAGAAGGAAGCAGACGGAACGCAGGAGGGAGGAGGAGGTTTTCCCCTCTCTGGCATTCCGTCTGCTTCCTCCTCCCCAACTTTCCTTCTCCTCGCCCTACCATCCTGAGCTGAAACTTACTACAGAAATGGGCTATCTTTCGGTGTTTTGAAAAGAAATAGTGAATCAAGCCGCAAATAGCCGCTGGTTATCTTTTCTTCTTTTTGGCGGGAAGGGGGGGGGGCGGCATCTGTCAGGTATGATGAGTGTGTACTGTCCTGCGATGTACGTGTGAAAACTGATAGGCGATCTTTAATCAAATGAAGCAATGAAAATGTCAAGATCGCACAGCCATTGTGACCTGGTAGCCACCCAGTCCCTGTACAAAGTGTCATATTCTCGTTTCTAGGTCGATTGAAAACTCACCATGCTCCGAAAGAAAACACTAGGCGCGTAGTAAAAGGTAGTAATTTAAGCTAGTCGGTACTTCAACATGATAGAACAGAGCGCAAAACACAGAGGAAGAAAAAGGACAGGTGTTCTGTGGGCTGTTTTATCACTTCACTAGGTGCGCTTTTGCGTTACTTGCTGACGGCTAAGATTTCAAACTGCTGCTCATGCATTCCACCATGTCACCCCCTTCTGCCCCTAAAAGGTGGGGGGCAGGAGGAGGGAGATTGTTTGTCTTCCCATTTGACCGGAGGGTTGGGGGGAAGGGGGGGGGGCACGAAATGCTACAGCGCCCCATTGTGTCATTCTTATAGACAGTTAGAGGCGGGGTTTATGCCGCACGTCCGGGAGCTTCCTGGCTCGTGACGACGACCATTCCCCGAAGTGAAGAACCCAGGGGTCCAGTGGAGGTGGGAGAATTGGTAACGTAACGAACGGTTTAATTACATGGTTGCGATACAGTCGTCAAATCCAGAGAGAACTCCTGAGCAGACTCGCGCTCCGCCTTATATAGGGTCCGTTTTCTCCCTCACTCCCCGCCAGGGCAGCAGGTGCGCAGCAGCAACCCGCCGTCAAGTGCGTCGTAGCAAAGTCCGCCGCGTCGTAGCCAGAAGTGCGTCGTAGCCATGGTCCTCCGCAATTAGGTCATGCCTCTCTCCCTTTCCTGAGCGCGCCAAGCCCCACGCACGCACACACGTCCCGTTGACGTCACGGACTCGTCGAGACCTGTCTCCGCAGTTAGGCCCGGCCTCTCTCCCCCTTCCGGAGCGCACCAAGCCGCACGCACGCACACACGTCCCGTTGACGTCACGGGCGCGTCGAGACCTGTCTCCGCAGGCGCAGACACGTAGGCGCCGGGTTCCGTACTCCTCGAGACTCGTTTCGCGTAGGCCCCGTCCAGCAGGCGACGTTCCCGGACAGATCATGACTCGTTTCCGCCGCGTTGAAACTCGGAAGAAGGTCGCCGAAGGTTCCATTCTTAACAGCCCCTCCGGGGCCAGGGAAACCTCGAAAGGCCGGTGGTACAATCGCTGGCCTGAAGAGGTGGGCTTGGAGTAGGCCTTGAGAAGTCGCTGCAAGCACCAAACAAACTCCCAAACCTCTTACAACGGAGGCATTAGCGGAAACGTCCCACACAACACCACGCCACACAGCAGCCAAACGCTCGGAATTCGCCAGAGACCCGCCAGACTGGACTACGGATTACAAAAATTTGCAAAAAAAACTACAAATTTAAAACCTTAGGACAATTGCGGGTATCGAGACCCGCTGTCGCCAAAACACAACTCATTTTTCCAAAGAGGTCACAATGAACAAAATACAAAGGACAAAAACTCTTTGCAATTTGTGAGGTCCTTTTGGGGTTTTAACGAAGTGCCCCCACTTAGATCCTCATTCCCGTGGATGACGAAGACCTCTGAGATCATCCCTACTGTTTTTCGTGATGCCAGAAAAATCTGCTCAACCCATCGGCATTGCCGTTAAATTTGCCTTTCCTTTTTCTTGCCCTGAAGTCGTAGTGATCGATTTTCACGTGATTTCTAGACGTGAAAATGCGGTCCTTATAGCGCCGATAAAACAATCCGCCTGTTTCATGCCCCGTTACATTGGTCCTAGCAATCTCCTGAGCTGTACCGCGAAACCCTGACACACTAGGGTCGCTCTTCTGCTCGACTGTCAAAGACACTCTGTCTACTCGTAGCAGAGGACCAAAGTTACGTGACGCCGGAGCTACGAGAGATCTTTCACTGATCCCGTCTTCCTCCGCCTTTTCCGCCGGTTCGTTGGGACGGCGTACACTTTCTAGTGCTACGAGGTCAGGCTGTTCTACAACCTGGTCCCTCTCATCCCGTTTCTCTGCCTCGAACTGTGGTAGTGCCTGCTCCCCGACAGCTGCCTCTGGCTCTGGATCACTCGTCAACAAAGGGGCGAGCTGACGCGATTTGGACCTCGTACCTGACTGAACTAGTCCCTCTCCCAGTTGTTGACCCCTCTCGCGCAGCAGGAATTCTGACCGGTTAGAAAACAAATAAGGATACTCCAACGGGACTGTTTGCGAGACAGCCGCCTCTGTCACTAGCTCTCCGAACGGGCCAGTTATCCTTACCGTCGCCATAGGCAGACAGACACTGTGCTTTTCGAGCAGCTGCTTGATCCAAACTACACTCTAAGAAAAAAGGGAGCGCGACTTAGTCCCTCGGGGGACCAAATGCGCTGACACTACCATTAGTCCCCTAGGGGAGCAACGGTGACGGGAGCAACTGTTGCGCCCCGTCCGTTAGTCCCTCGCACTAGCACCGTTGGGACTAACTGTTACACCGTTTCAATTGCACCTCGAGGACCAACTGTTAGGCCCTTGCACTTGGTCCCCTGGGACCAACTGTTACACCGTTTCAATTGAACCCCGAGGACGAACTGTTAGGCCCTTGCGCTTGGACCCCTGGGACTAACTGTTACACCGTTTCAAATGAACCCCGAGGACCAACTGTTAGGCCCTTGCACTTGGACCCCTGGGTCTAAACGTTGCGCCCTTGGATTTAGACTTCTGGGACTAAAGGTTTATCCTTTACATTTGGTCCCGAGCCACAAATCTCCGAAACGAAATGGTGCAGTTCAGGTTAAACGTAGCTTTATTGCCTCGTAGATACACATCACATTCAAGGATGACTGAAGTCGAAGTTCCTGGGCGGTAGAATCCACGATAAGGCCAAATTCCGAAGAGTGCACTTGCGTCGACGATGGCTTGGACACTGAGACGTCTGTCGAAACCGGTCGTGGTCCCAGCACCGTTTATTGGGGCACCGGCAGCTTCTTGCCTGTTTGCGAGGAATTTGAATTATTAGTAACAGGGCAGCGTGAAATATCCAATCGCTGGACAAAAGTATGAGATATAACACACGCATAATAAAATAACAAATAGGCTGCATAAGTGCTACAATGGTTCACATCCAACATGCGATCTGTTGACAGCAGACCAGCGCAATATTCGATTTTTAGTAGACCGTTCGCTGCGAATTACCGACCCAGCGCGTGCGTGCTCAAACTATGCTTCAAAATGACGGCACGAGCTCCTGCCATCAACGCGAAAGTCTAGTGTACAATCGAATAAATGTCTCCATTAATGCCGGTTCTCACACGCAGCGAAGCGCTGATGTAGCGCTGCTCACGTGTCGTGAGCTACTTTTCGTCTGCCATGAGCAACAGTTTTGACGGTGCGATACAAAGCTGGTGACCGATCCCGTCAGCACGCGCTTAGCGCAAGGTCAGCGCTATGCTTGTAGCGCTCCGCGGCATGTGTGGACAGGCCTTTATGGTCAAGCAATCCTGCCAGGGCCTGCAAAACACACACACACAAAAAAAAAGCCATCGGTAGAACTGTCGTTTCGCTCGATACGATTGAATATGAGGTCTCTGTGCTGCATAACAAAATCAGCAACCATGGTGCCAAAAAGAATAGAGCATGGCGCGCGCTTTGCAAGCTAGAGAACGCGCTCAAAATAAAACACTTTCTGAAGCCGCAGTTAATGAATACACCAAAAACAGAAGTACTTCGACATACCTTAATCGAGTTCCCTTGACTTGTGACTTCAGAACAGATCAAGTGCAGTGCTGCAGCACCGCGAATCCAAACCGGATCCAGCAATGATCGGAGACGACACAGGAGAGAAAACGCTCGCGACTATACTGCGTTTCAGCTTCCGTCCGAGCGCAGCCAAAGCTACGTGTGGCCGAAGCCAATCACACGCCGGTAATAGGTCACGCGATCTCGCCTGCACCTTTGTATCACTCCGCTGCCGACCGCTGGTCGTCAGCGCCACCCGCGCTTGCCGAGTATTTCGTCTGCTACGGGTGTATCAACGGTATCGTCTGCTACAGGTTCGAGTAACTGCCCTTTCACGTTCTGATATTTAGTCACAGCGGATGTCAGTACGTAGGATGGCCGCTGGCGTCTGTGTCCGAGCTTTCCATCCTGTTCGGCATCGGCATAGTTACGAGATGTAAGTACACGCATTGCAAGGTGCCCGATGACCCGACCGTTGATGTTTCCTTGTATTGTCTGGATATACCGGGGCTCAAGGCGCAGGCCTTCTCCACCAGCTTCTCAGCGTTCAACGTGATCGCCGAGGCTAAAGGGGTGCACTGATTTCAGCCGCGTATCAGTGAATTGTAGTGGCCCGGACGCTTTTCCTGTTGTACAACGCATTCGCGGTACGACACGGCCGGAGTCTCCTGCCGAATTCGAAAGCAGACATTCATCACGACCTCTCGCGCCTGACGCCCAAGCGTGCCTGTGCGAACGGACGTTCTGAAGTGGCTCGGTGAGGAAAGCAGCGACGCACATGATTCAGCCATTACGGGACACGAAATCACACGAGAAACCGAGCGAGCGCTGCAGCCAGTGTTGCCAGCGGATGTACGTGTTTTCATCAAACCACATGCATTGACATATACTTAATGAACAACATAAACTTCCGATAGTTCAATTCCGTTAGTTGCAAATCATTCTCAGCAGTACACATCTGGAATATTGTGCAACGTTTACGCACAAAACAGTTAGCATAAACAAATAGATACAGATACTTTGCAGACTACTTTGTGGTGCGTAGGAATGCTCTTCTCGAGTTGCAAACCGTCCCTCAGCTTGACTGGTCGGACGGCAGCTGAAGCGAGATAGCTTCCGACAGGCTGCTTTCAACTCGCAACTGACTAAAAACAGGTTCTTTTCAAACAAAGACCCCTTCCCATTTTCCCGACGGACCCTATCTCCCCATCTGCCCAACCCCCGCGTGAGCGAGGATTACCAGAAAGAATGCGGGGGTGGGGGGGGGTTGGTGGGAGGGGAAGGGAGCGCACGAAAATCTTTTTCCTCCCACTACACACAACACACGGACACAGCCACACAGTGAACTGAGCCCCAAGGACGGGAGAAGGTCGCCACTTTCAACACGCCGGTCGAGTGACGCACAAACGAACACGTTTTTTTTTTCTCTCTCTCTCGCTCTCTCTTTCTCAGGTCGCTTTTTTTTTTTTTAGTTCGCATTTGTTTTGTATTAGCAGGGTGTTGCCATGGGTGACATTGCGGGCGCGGTTCGTTCTTCGTTGTTCATCTGAAATGTTATCTGAAACAGCGACGACGATGGCAGGAAGGCGTCTGGATACTGCCCCTAAATGTGCTTTTTGAGTGGAACGTGCTGTGCATCAAGTGTGTCGTTGCGGATTTTGAGTTCGACATTGGACTACCCAGAAAGGTTGGTCACGGGGAGACGCAGAGACGAGGCTCAACGTGTTCTCAGTAATTCAGTTTTAGCGATTGAAGTGACCATTTATTCTGACTGCGAGACTCCGGTGTTGAAAGCGCGGCTTCTACAAACTGTTAAGTCTCATTTAAGAGAAGAAAAAAAGTGTTAGTATTTGGAAGTGTTGCGTTTGGATAAATGCTAGTTTTTTGCGCGAAGGCAAATTACGTGAATGGGGCTTGTGAAATGTCAACAGATCATTTTTGACGAGATAGTTGGGTGAAGTCGAGTCAACACATTCGTTAACTCGCATTCACACAACGCGTGAAGCTCTACCATGTAATGTCTTAACATTCGTGGCACATTAAACAAATTCGCCAGTTTCGTCCGAGTTTTGTCAACACTTTCAGCCGTGCTGGGCTGAGTCTCGCCGATCCCCAAGACAAGCGAAATAGCATCCGTCCTAATGGCGAACATTCCGTTTGCCTTCGGGGACTAAACGATACAGATGCACCCGGTCTGAGGGGGACTAATGGATGCTTTTGCTCGCGCACGCTTATCGGTTAGTCCCAGTCGATCGCAGATAGTCCCCAGCTTTTGCGCACGGTACCTAGCTTGAACCAGATGGTCCTTTCGGGGAGCAACTGGGAGTTCAGAGGACCAAATGCTGCCGTTAGTCCCTTGAGGCCAACTTTTTTCTTAGAGTGTATCTTTCCAGTAAAATCGGATGTCGTTACATACGACGGATGAACAACGTCCATCGTCGCTGCACTGTCACGAAGCACCCTGCACGGCCTTCCGTTTACCTGGAGCTCGTGAAGATAGGGACGAAGGAGCTCCAGGTCCTCGTCACTACCGGTCACGGTCGAGAACACAACCCGCGGTTTCTTACATCTGGCCGCTGTGTGTCCCGGCTCCTGACAGTTGTAGCACAGGAACGGCTTCCTAGCCTCGAACTGCCCTGTTTGGCTTTTCCGCGCCTCGTCTCCGTTCGAGTGTTCTGCGCTCTTTTCTGGGACCTTTTGTCCTGCTTCGGGCTTCTCGGGCCCGTTTTCTCGCGAGCCGTTTCCCTGTCGGAAGGTCTTGCGCTGATCGCTCCGGCCGGGTTCGCTTTCCTCTCCGCTCAGCTTTCTACGCGTTGCGTACTCCTCGGCTAGCTCAGCGGCCCTTTCGACAGAGTCGACTCCTACCCTGTCCTGCACCCAGAGCTTGACTGCCTGCGGAATGCTACGAAAGAACTGTTCGAGGCACACACACTCGACTACCTTGTCTCGGCTTTCGTACACTTCCTCGCTCTTCAACCATTCTATCAAATTGGTTTTAAGCCCGTAAGCGAATTCCGAGTAGCCCTCGCTGCTCTTTTTGGATGCGTTTCTAAACCTTTGACGGAACGCCTCGGCAGAAAGGCGGTACCGTTTCAAAAGGCTGGACTTCACCTTGTCGTAGTCGTCCGCGTCTCCAGCACTAAGGCGCGCGACAACCTCTGCAGCCTCACAGGGCAACAAAGTCAAAAGCCGTTGCGGCCACGTTTCTGGGGCGAAGCTCAACTTCTCACATGTCCTCTCAAAGTTCACTAAGAACAGGCCCACGTCTTCCCCAACTTTAAACGGCTGCATGAGCTTCTTCATTTGATACGACTCGGTCTCACTTGCTCGCACCGGAGTCCCAACTCTACTGTTCTGTGAGTTTAATCGCTGTTGTTCCATCTCTAACTCTAACCTTTTTAGCGCTGCTCGTTCCTCTCTCGCTGCAGTCTGCTCCCGTTCCTCTCTCGCCGCAGCCTGCGCTCGTTCCTCTCTCGCCGCAGCCTGCTCCCGTTCCTCTCTCGCTGCAGCCTGCTCTCGTTCTCTTTCTCGTTCCTCTCTCGCTGCAGCCTGCTCCCGCTCTCGTTCCTCTCTCGCTGCAGCCTGCTCTCGTTCTCGTTCCTCTCTCGCTGCAGCCTGCTCCTGCTCCTCTCTCGCTGCAGCCTGCTCTCGTTCTCGTTCCTCTCTCGCTGCAGCCTCGCTCTTAGCGTTCAGAAGCAGTTCCCACGCAATTTTAATTTCCTCTACTTCTGCGCTCTCTGAAATCGCTTTACTGATCTCAGATTTCTTCATCTTTTGCTCCACCTCCACACCCAATTCTTCACATAAACAGAATAAATCTGTTCTCAGTAACCTCATTAGATCCATGATCGCTGCTCTTTAGCTTTGGCTTTGTTCTAAAACTTGTCGCGAGGTTGTACCTAAACCTAGCGCACGAGTCAAACACTAAGGATTCCCAGCAGTTCAAAATTAATTACCCATAATCTGAAGCCTGGCGAATCTCAAAGCAAAGTCCAAACGCTCACCCGCAGATGTAGCACGATGTCGCATGGTCCGATCCCAACCGCTGCCAACCAGTTGTTAGAGGCGGGGTTTGATGCCGCACGTCCGGGAGCTTCCTGGCTCGTGACGACGACCATTCCCCGAAGTGAAGAACCCAGGGGTCCAGTGGAGGTGGGAGAATTGGTAACGTAACGAACGGTTTAATTACATGGTTGCGATACAGTCGTCAAATCCGAGAGAACTCCTGAGCAGCCTCGCGCTCCGCCTTATATAGGGTCCGTTTTCTCCCTCACTCCCCGCCAGGGCAGCAGGTGCGCAGCAGCAACCCGCCGTCAAGTGCGTCGTAGCAAAGTCCGCCGCGTCGTAGCCAGAAGTGCGTCGTAGCCATGGTCCTCCGCAATTAGGTCATGCCTCTCTCCCTTTCCTGAGCGCGCCAAGCCCCACGCACGCACACACGTCCCGTTGACGTCACGGACTCGTCGAGACCTGTCTCCGCAGTTAGGCCCGGCCTCTCTCCCCTTCCGGAGCGCACCAAGCCGCACGCACGCACACACGTCCCGTTGACGTCACGGGCGCGTCGAGACCTGTCTCCGCAGGCGCAGACACGTAGGCGCCGGTTCCGTACTCCTCGAGACTCGTTTCGCGTAGGCCCCGTCCAGCAGGCGACGTTCCCGGACAGATCATGACTCGTTTCCGCCGCGTTGAAACTCGGAAGAAGGTCGCCGAAGGTTCCATTCTTAACAACACCGACAGAGCCGCACGGAAAGTATACGGAGATCAAGTCGTCTGCTTCTTGCGCTGGAGTTGCGGTGACGTCATAACGAAGCCGAGCTGGGATTGGCTCTGATTCGAAGGATAGTGCGTAGACCTCAATGCTAGATGCCTCGAGGTCTACCCACTATTTTTTTTCAATCAGCCAATAAAAGCTCGGCGTTCTGACGTCATCGCAACCCCTTTGCAAGAAGCAGACGAACTTGCACTCCGCATACTTTTAATCTTTTCTAAACGCCTTGCTCAACCTCACTCACCCCACCCCCCCCCCCCGGCCTTACGCCGTACGCTCTAAGTGAGAGTTCCGTCTATTCGATGTATATTTCTTCTCTACCGTGAGCTACACTGGCCGAGGTTGAGCAGTTTCGCGTGGCTCCCAAAGAGCCATGCTGCGCATGCACGAGGAGCAGTGACGTCACACGGCGCACAGCTGGCGCGCCGGAGCCGCCGCCGCGCACGCCTCGCCGGTCTGTGCATTCCAGAGGAGTGACGTCATAGCCGCTGCAGACGCACTGGCGCCGCCGCGTGCCCAGCTGTGCGCCTCCGTTGCGCAGTAGCCAAGTCTGACGCTGCACCGGAGCCGCTTGATAGCGCCTCTCATTTTGGGCGCATAAGCTCACGCTACGTATATCCTGGCATAGCCGAGCTAAGCCACCGCGATGTTTTTAATTCGGGGTGGTATGGGGGGGGGGGGTTATTTTTTGCAACCAATTTGGCGTTTTTCCGTGTAAATATTTAGTGTCGAACAAAAAAATTGTCGCCTATCGAGGATTATATTGAAGGAAATACGACGATTGTGATTCCCCAATCTTGGATAACGTCACGCTATTATAAGAGAAGAGAACGATATAAATGGTGCGGTTCCGAAGAAGAAAAAAAACTGCTTCGGAGGCAGTTCAGTGAGAACTCTGCTCCTGATGAACGAGACAAAAAAAAACTGTAGATAAAGGTTTCCTTCTTGCGAACCTTAAAATTTTAATATGCAAAGAAAGCTCCGCTTTTTTTTATTTCCCGGTTGATTTTAATAAAGTCATCTGGGGAGTTTGTATGCGGTGTTCATCGACATCTACCGAATGCACGGAACCCTAGCATTAAGCGCCGTCTTTGGGCGAAATTGTGTTTTCCAGTCTCTCTCTCTCTTTCTCTCCGTCCAGACACTTACCTGCTTCTTCGATATCTGTAAACGCGACTGGGTACGTATTTTCCGAGTGCCAGCAATTAATAAAAGCGTGAGTAGTCGTAGACGAAAGAGAGAAGAACGAACCCGCACCGTTTGGTTTCTCACGTAAACGCCATTTCTCTCTCCAGAAAAAAAAAAGTGTCCGTTAAACGTGGGCTAGACGCTGCCCAGCAGGTCGATTTTTCTGCTGTGATAACGTCGTCAAGGTTAATAACTGAATAAAGTTGACTTCGTTTTTTTTCTAATTTCTAGGCAATATCAGTTGCAAAAACAAAACGGGAAATATCAGCCTCGTTTATTTCCTCAACTCTGAGCCAGAACAAGCGGCCACGTGGTCTGGTGCCTATCCTAAGTCGGCAACGTTAATCATAGCCACGCGCTGGGGTTGGCAAAGTAGAAAACGCGTGCTGAGCTCCAGGCTTGTTAGAGCTCGGCTATGCTCATCCCCGCAGTGGATGGACACGAGCCACTACCCCAGTGTCCGCCGAGGCATTGATTGTTACGAGCCGAAGTCGAGTGCTCACGCAATTCTTGTATCCAATCCATGAGCCGTGCTCGACTGTTGTCAGGCGGGTGGTTTCGACCCCAGAATTACGTCATGAAACTTTGCGAAGTCAAGACCTGAAATAGATGGTCACTCTTTATCCTCGCAATTTCACCCCAACAAAGAAGCTTCTGAATCGATTGCAGTCTGTGCGAGTATACTTCGGCCAGACTTAGGCCCAATACGCCTCAGCAAAGTCATGAACATTCCGACCCGATATCGTTTCATAACCCCTTTAAACTTGTTTCAGGTTCATGGCAAGGTCTACTCCGAAGAAGAAGAGCGTTTGATCCTAGAAGGTCTGGTGAGTGAAAAATAAACGCAGGCACGCGTTTTCATTCGTCCGTGCGATCATACATTTCATAGAACATTTTTGACTGCAGCGCTGCATGACTGAAGTCCTGCCGAACTACACCGTCATGAAGTACCTGATCGTTTATTTCCGCAAAATCACAGGGCGATGAGGCCTTCGAGGATGCCTTCCTCTCCTCCTCCATTGTGCCGAGGGGACAGATCGTATGTAGATGATGCAAATAAATCGTTGTAGACGGCTGCGTGTGATTGTGGTCCTGTTCCGATGGGGATGTATGCAGAACTTGACACGCGCCCACTACGAGAAGCAGTGATTAAAGGGGTATTGCAATGAGCTTTTTCTTCGAATAAATATAAATTAAATGGAATATCTGTCGTTTAAACCGATGAAACACGCGTTAGTTTGTCCCATTGTGCAATAATAGTCGCAAAAAAAAATCGCCGACAGAACAAGTGGTTACGTTATATGGAACCGAATATATGCCGCCAATGTTTATCTTAGCCACGCGCTGGGGTTGGCAAAACACAGGACACGCGCTGTGTTCCAGACATTGCTAGGGTTCGGCTATTCTTGTCATTGAAGCGATTTCGCACGGCGACTACCCGAATACTTGTAGAGCAATTCATTTTCGCGAGCTGAAGTCAAGTGCTCACGCAATGCTCCGGTCTAATCTATGGGTCGCATTCAAATATTGTCACTGGGAGTCTATATATCGTAGCTGCGGAACGCTGCGAGCTCCAAACAACGTCATGAAGATTTCCGAAGGAGAGATTGAAAGAGAACGCTCGCTTTTATCCTTGAAATGACACCTCAACAAAGAGGTTTCTTGGACAATGACGTTAGACCTTTTTCGCATAACCTCAAACCAGCCAGTAACTGACGTACCCTCGACCTGGTGCATTTTTGGATTGCCCGCTGACACAGGGTATGCAACCGCCAAGGGTATGGGCGAAAAGGCTTAAAAACGGACGCCGTGCATGAGTTAGTTCCGAGTGCTCTTTTTTATCGTGGTGCAATTTCCGAAAATCTACGGTTGTCTGGCTACCACTGCGTGGTCGTCGGATGGATAAATAATTTTAAGAAGCATAAGAACAATAGCAAGAAGTGTGCCATGAGCACAAGAAGCTTCAGCGCGAGTGTGGCTGCAATTTTATTGAGCTTCACATTTTCCCCAAGAATCCTTATTTATGAAGTCAGTCGATTGCGAGCTTGAATCGCGAGAGATTCGTATCAGACTCAACGTCACGTTTAAGCTCACGACCACTTCGTCTACGACAAGAGGACCGATTTTAATTCCCGGTGCAAGTGGTCCAATTAGGTTATCACTGCAACCCCCGTGGTATGTCAAAGCGTGCAGTGAAAAAGTCTACATGCCACCACTCAAGATGGAGCTATCAAATGCCGACAGCTTACCTGCATAGACTGCATTAAACTGCTCATATATATGCTTCGCTGTAGAAACTCAATCAAAACACCCCACCGTCTTCGTCCTCGTTCTCTCGAGGAGGCAAGGTGATGGCATGTGAGTAGCCAGCTGGATTCAACCGGACAAGCTCCAGCCAAGTTATTGCAGCCGACCATAGCCAAGTCTAGCCAAGTTCCCCCATACCCACACCGTTGCCTACCCAGATAGCTGTGCTGCCAGAACTAGCCGGTATTTCTTTTTCTAAGCCGCTAGACGGCGGCGTCGGCGCCGCAATTCTCAAGATGGCGGCGCCGTTAAAGAAAAGGTCTATACTTCGTTCCAGCTTAAGTCCTGATGCCGCCGATGCTACAGGCGCGAGGATGTGACTCTGAACAGTGCTTGCACTACACGAGCGCGCGTGCTTGGAAGGGATGCTGAAAGCCAGGAGTTCGCGCTTGCAGCATCGGTTGCGCCTGGACTTACCGCTCAATCACACTGGAAGCGTATCCGCGTTCGCGAAGCGGTTGCGAACGCGGTCGTATAAAGAACGATCCAGTACAATTTCACGTGCATTTGATGTCATCAAATCCGCGTGAAATTGTACTGAATCTCTATACAACCGCGTTCGCAACCGCTTTGCGAACGCGGATCTGCTTCTAGTGCGAATGAGCGGTTAGGTTGAGACAAAGTATAGTACCAGTAAGCTATGTCAAATGAAAAGAATTCCAACTGAATATCGTTGCACCGCCGCTTTAAAGGGATTGTCCGGTCGAAACCGGAAGTACTTAAGTTCTTGCGCTCGTTACGTCGAGAGAGCCTTCATGTAGACAAACGTCATTTTTATTTTGATATATGATCTCCCGTTCTTAATTAAACCTTTCATGAGCCTATGTACGAAACTGCACCCCGAATTTCGCCAGTGTCAATGGCTGACATCCGTAGGTGCTGCGTGACGTCACAAAACGCAAAGGTTTGTCGGATGGTCGGGATAACAAGCGTTGGTCGATGGATGTCTTGTATTTTGTTTCGAATTATATAGTCTCCTAGGCTGTACCCTACTTAAATACGGTTCTTTTAATGCAGTTCCCAAGCATGTGCAAAAAAAGTCACGCCTTTTAGCAGGAAATTACTCACAGACAGCCATAAGCTTCGAGCAAACGTATGCCGTTTCGCGCAAACACAACTGTGACGGCCACCTATCGAACTAGGGGCGCTTGCAAAGCAAAGGATGCAGATTTCGCCTCTGAAGCGGCACCTAAGTACACGAAGCGGCATCTGGGTACACATGTCAGCGGCGGATCCACTGGATCGGTGGTGAGGCTGCGGGTCGTTCCCTCAGAGGCGATGTCCGCGGGTCGAAGACAAACGGCGAATCGTTCAAATGCATGTCGTCACTTGACTTGGACGAGCTTGGTGAATCGTAGTCACGCTCCATTTTCACAGGCGGGTCAAACAGAATCTGGCTGCACGCGTGCTACATACGACGTCTATCGTTTCCAGATGGCCTAGCTGCTGGTTTCGGTTTCGCTGCATAATCAAATTGATTGATCCGATTTGGGCGAGGAGTGGATGGACGTAGTTTAATATCGTTTGCACAGCATCACACCTCAGCTTACGAGCCTTCTGTCCGCTTAGAGCTCAGCTCGTAGCTCTCTTCTGTGAGATGATTGCTGCATAAGCGGGATCTCGGTGTTGACGGGAACCTAGTCCCTACGCACGGTGACGATCGACTTCGCTCGTCACTGCACGTCTCGCGGAAAAGCGTGGAACGTCATGTCTTGGCTCGCATGTGCTGCCCGGTGGTTGTGGCACCCAACCGCGCAACAAAAATCTCATCCAACTACGAAACACGTCGAGCACAACAACAAAAACGAAGCACGCTGAGGCAGACAAAAATGCTTGCTTTGTGTTTTGTGACGTTAGAGCTTCAATGTTGCCAACGAAAGCAGCGTTTACGCTAGAATGCGATTGGAGCAGCATAAATTCAATTACTCACGCAGAGGGGCATATAAAATTCAGACATTACACGTACGATGCGTCTCGAGGCATTAACTATGATATTCAATTGTTTTCTCGAATACAAAATTTGACCGGACAATCCCTTTAAGGTGTATCCACATGGCGGAAGGAACTAGGTCCGCGGACCAGGGAGATGTGCGTATCACGTGACCTTGACGTCATCGGCGCTCGCCCTGTCAGCTTCTAATTCTCATCGACCGTAATGGTGCTTGTGACCTAAATGTTTAAGCAACTAGGCCACCAGTTCATCTTCTTACGTTCCACCTTAAATTTAGTGTTCGTACATGCCCAACGAGTGACCGTATTCGCGACGCGGGTATCAGGTGGCAGAAGCAACCCAGAAAATCCTAAGCGAGATAAGGAACGTACGCCGGTGCCAAACTAATACCATGCAAAAGTAAAGATATTGCAGTAAAAAACAAATTGAGTTGTGTGTATGTTTATACAGCCTGGAACGTGGTTCTGCCTCAGCGGGCGACGAGTCTCCCAGCTGTAGATGAGCAATTTAGCCAGTGCAGTACAACCGCTAGCCTGGGGTCTTTAACGTGCACCACGCAGTAGTGGTATACGACCGCACGCCGGTACGATGCTCATCCAGATCGAAACGGGTAGGTGTGGGATTGAACCCAGGATCCCTGGGTTCTGCAGCGCGAGCTTTCGATCCACGTGCTCCGAGCTGGTGTGCGCTAGACCCCACTCGGCCACCGATCCCTTAGATATATATTGCAGTAACCACATAGAAAACTGTTTTTGCATTGCTAAATAAGTTTATTTTATATCAGAGTGCCTCTGCCAATCGCAAAGTATGCGCCACAGCTTATACGACATAACTACAAGGTGGTATGTATGCCATGAGTTGTACGAGTGCACACACAAGCAAAGCTATATATGGACAGTCGTGGCTTGTCTTCAGGTTGATCAACATAGAACATCTAGGGTGGTCGAAAGGTATTTGATTACATACACAGTAACACACAAATATCCGGAGCAGTTGATAAATGAAAAGTTTTTCAGGAGAGGGCAATGTTTCCATTTCCATCATAAACATATTACGCAGCTCGTACTCCTGTCAATCTCCCAGCACGTTGAATGAAGTAGCGCCCCAAGAGTACCTCCAAAACGAAAACAACAACCGACACACAAAAACACGGCAGCATAAACTGCGCTACCATGTGTAAATTAACAGACTCCGGAATCGGCTCGATTATGTGCTTTTCATGGCGAGCCAGACACTTTGCGTCGCTCATGTGAGCCCAATCAGTTTCGAAGATTCTTAGAGCAAGCGACCGAAAAGCCATCCTCAGATTGTAGTTTTTACGAACATGCAAACCCGAATACGCTACTAGTATCGGCTCCTTCGACTCGGTGACCCCGAGATGTATCATCTTCAACAAACACTCAGTCTGTCTCCATATGACACAAAATCGGGACTTATTTGTAGCGCATTTCAGACATTCAGGCACATTCGTCTTAACGGTATCTTTCGTGTGCGAACCAAAAGACTTTTTAATTTTATTCTGGAGTTCAGTTCCGTTTGTAATGATTCTCATGTAGTCATACGAGCTCTCAGTTAGACATGGTAGAATTGCGTTGGCGTCTAGAGCCGTTTCCAGTTTAATCAGGTCGTCGACAATGTCTTCTGGCGTGCGAGCAATCAGCCATGAAGTGATTTGACCTCTGAAGTACACGGAAAGTGAGAAGCTGCCTAGCACCCAAGCTAGGATGACAAAGCGGCGACTGGTACAGCAACGAACAGTTGCTGGCATGTCGCAAGAGGTTGAGTAGAAAGTTGCAACCAGAAAGAGCATGATGTCGTTGGCCCCGGTCATGCCTGACGTGGCGGGGTCCACTAAATCAGCCACAAGAAGCACGACAAAGCAAAGTACGAGACATAGCGTCAAGAAGTACAGACACAGCTTTGACTCTTGGAGGATGTACCTAACATTGACGGGCTTGGTCCCAGGTTTCTTCACGTAAAACGAGATGCAGTTCAAATCCGTGACAAGCGCTACATCAAGGTACAAGAGAGACCTGATCTGCACTGAACGTAAATACATATGGACATCGATTTGTTCAGCGAAGTAGCGCCACAGAGTATCTCTGGGCGTGAACACTGTCTTCACCAGTGTTGCATTGAGCCGCGTCAAACCCTCTAGGAACCTTTGGCTTCTGGGATCGGTGCAAGCGGTGCGTTTGCGGGACGTCATGAGCGACAGCCTACAGCCTACCGCTATTTTCTTTCCCGAGAAGGAAAGGAGGCTCCGCGGGCTGTTCTTCTCACGATCGTATTTCAAAGAAGTAATCGATTCCAGGATGTTCGCACTCGCCAGACCAATTAACACCCTTGATTGAAGTTACATAATTTCCTAAACGTGGCGAGACGCAGCAGATACAAAGGGTTTTCCGCTGACTAGAAAAAAGTGCTGCGGAAGCATGGCATGCATCGAAGTGCCCGAACACAATCAATTTCGTGGAGTAAAAAAAACTGTAATACTCCGCCAACGCGTCGACGCAGTCTCCAGGGGTTCCACGGTGACGATACATCAGAAAATATGTTGGGGCGCCACGTACTTTGACCTGTTCGAAAAGGGCACTTAAATTTCTCAGGCCTGCGCACCAGCGTGTTCCTTTCACAGCAAAGCTCTTCTGCCACTTGATGTCGTGAGGGTCCCAAGCTCCACCACAGCAGACAAAGTGCACATCGTTTCCTGCCTGGGTCCAATTCAGGAGAAAGGAGTTGATATCTTGACTTGACCCGCTGCAACTGGTCGCCACCGCCAGGGATATGGAGCTCGCTAGAAAAATAAGTTCAAACGGTCTTCTTGGAGACTCGGACATCATACCAGTTCTTGAATCTGCTTTATAAGACTCACTAGCGTACGAAGAGCTGTTATCCAAAGCTTATGTCTTACTGGCCTTCTGTTTTTACTCCGTCCTTCTTGTAGTCCACTGAGCGCTATGTGCCATCGATCCGACCTCAATCCATATTAAATAATAGCAAGCCCAAGACGATGCATGCATAATTTGTTGCCTTGTTGGTTGCTATGGCATCACATTGTAATTAAGCCATAAAAACAGTCCTCGCTAGTTGGTCGGAGTGAAAATGATGCCATAGCGTGACACCTTGACGCAGAAATGTTTTAGGTGCTAGATTTTGTTCGAATCTTAAGATTTGAAGATGAAATATTAGAAATTTCTAGATTTCCTAGCTTCGGACGAATAGGCAGAGCTTTAAGTTGGACAGATATATTTCAATATTTAAGGTGTCTTGATGTACTGCGCATAAGGGTGCCTTTTTCACTTTCATCTTATTTTGAGGGTTACATTTCTTGCAATTTAGTCTTCATGGAAAGAAATGCACGGTAAATTTCCACGACACCTGCTTAGTGTATAAACCTGAAGCGTGTAACGTATTGATGGACATAGATTTGAAATCTGTGCTAAATTTTATAAACATTTCTGCTAAAAATGTTTTTGTAAGGCTTGCCTGAAAATGAACTCAACTATCAAAAATAGGAAACTATGTTTCATAGTATAAATTCACCGCCTTTAGGTTTCGACACGAGGTATCCGAACTTCTGTTAGACAAACTTTAATATACACCTGTTTGCATATCGAGGCCGTTTCTTAATTTTGGGTTCATATCCTCCCCCCCCCCCCCACAACAAAATCAAAGGACGTTTGAAACTGCAGCCAAAAACGCACATTCCTGAGACAAAAACATAACTTAATATATGTTTTACCTTTTGATATGCGATATTAGTTTGAACAAGACAAATTATTCTCGCATATAATAAATATAAGCAGCTTCGTATTTGAGTAAAAGCTGCTCAGTTTTGTCTGAGGTCAGCAATAAACCTACTAGCAGATTCTCTAGGCTCTTCATGGCCGCTGTCGCATCTCTTGAGTTGAGACCAAAACTAAAGCACTATTTGTCCAGGAAAATGTCTAGGGTGGCGCTTATTTTATCATTGCTATGTACATATATTACACTTTTCAATAGATGTGCATAGGCGCAGCTATAACTGCCATTTACTTTCTATTTCCTTTTATTTCGTACGCTTCATTTCACCGCATGTGGTCTCGAAACAACTTATTGATTTCGATACCCAACAGTGTTATGTCCAAGAGAAGTCTTGTGGTCACTTTGTTATTACCCATTTCAGTGACTAGGCACCTCGGTAAGGTAACAGAAACTCCGTTATGTCGAGTCAAACCCGATTCTTGGGAAAGTGCTCTAATAAACGATTCTGCATTTGGCCTTTTTGGAGACTCGGCGACATATCTGTTCTCGAGTCTGAATCTAAAAGAAAGACTCGTACCAAGAACTGTGATCCAAAGCTTGCGTCTTACTGACCTTCTGTTTCCTATGACGTCCTTACTGTGATCCACTGAGCGCTATGTGCAATCGATCTGTATGAATCCAGATATGATAACAGCAAGCTCGAGAATACGAACGCATTATTTTTTGCCTTGTTTTTTGCTTTGGCAGCATGTTGTGAATTAGCTATAAAAACACTCCTCGCCGGTTGGTCGGAGTGAAAACGATATAATAGCGTGACACCTTGATGCCAGAAAATATTTATGTGTCCGTTTTTATATTTATATCAAAATCTAGAGTTGAAATATTAGAAATTTCAACACCTCGTCAATGCCCCCCCCCCCCCAAAAAAAAAAAAAGTTAACATGTACGATAGCATAGGAGAGGAAATTGTTTTCATTTTGATATAAAATAAAGTTAAACAAATTAAAGATTTCTGCACAATGGGAACACGTCAAATGTGGTGTTTTCGGTCGTGCGTGGTTTGGTAGTATGAATAGGCAGGCGTGCGCTATCAAAAATGTTGCAAGATGGGCGAAACGCTCTATAGGTCGATTTTCTTTGAATTATTTGATATCATCTATTAAATTAAGAGTAATGTCAGACGGTCAAGTGTGACGTTGCAAGCTTGAGAATGCGACGACTAAAAGCTTTCACTGTGTTTTACATCCACAATGGGACTCACCGGTTGCAACCAGTCTTGTAGCCAGAATCTCAACCCGTGATGTTTTCTCGCGCTTCTATTGAGTTTTTTCAAGTGCCCGCAATCAGTGATGTGAAATAAAATGAAGGAAGATGCTTGGTGATACTACTGTACCATGACCACAGTGACTTAAAATGTGTGCCAATGTACCCTTCAGAAACTAACTGTAGTGCGCCGATTAAAATATTGTTTCGCTAATGATAATAGAACGCTTGTTCATAAAAGCTCGTTTGTTTTGGAGCAGAAGAGGAAGAGGTGTTCCGCATATTTCCCTGTAAGCAAGCGGCCTCAAGACGTGTAGGCCGATTTATTCTAGAAACAACTCCCATCCAGACCCTGACAAAAACAGGCCAGCAGGGTGAAGTTGAGGTTCCCTTTCAGAAGAAGTTCAAACGCCTGTAAGAAGGGTAGGGTTTGCAGATTTTGGGCCGATTCCTAGCCTGAGAGGAGACCATAAATCCAGTATCGAGATCAAGGCTTTCCTATGGCGCTCTAGCGGTTGTCCAGACCAAGGTATTCTTAGTTCCCTATTCGAGCTTTTGTCGCCCGAGCTACTACTACGTTCTCTGTTTGAACCCAACATTCTCCGTTCCCTGGGCTGCTGACGACCACATTGAAATAATGATAAAAAGGAACACATGTTTAAAGGGGCCCTGCAATCATATTTAGGCGTCTACCTTTTTTGCTGTTTCCACGTCTCTTGGGGTTCGGTCGAGCCAGCGGCCACGGAGAGAGTAACTAAATATCAGTGCGTCATATTTTAACCGGACGACGCGGAAACCTCCTCCACCGACGAGGGCGACACTGGTACCGAAAGCGCGCAAAATGTGACGTTTTTGGTCCTGGGCTTACTACTGGTCTGAGGCCGCTAAAAGCTTTTTTTTAGTCGAGATACACAATATAAGTGTCGCG
>JAZHYW010037112.1:0-11567 GCA_037355805.1 Ixodes ricinus
GGGGATTCAACCGCTCGTCACTCAATGGGCAAATTTCGCTACACAAACCTGAGTTTCAGGAATGCACGATGGTATTCATTCTTTTGGAGGTTACTTATGATAACGTAATGAAGGTTGTACGGCCCTTGGATTTTTCTTTTAGAGCGCTGGAGATTTTTAATAAAATGCAGAAATATGACCGTTTTGACTGATTTTAGCGCGTTTTGAGGCATTTTTGAAAATACAATTATTTAGAACACAAACGTGACAAAACGCTTGGCCGTACGTACTAGGGGTGGCTCTAATCTTAATTTTAAGACCATTAAGAGAAAGCAAAATATTGTTGTATTTGCGTATTTGTGTAAATAAAATCACTCTGTTAATTTTATTTCCAACTTGTTAAACGAGATGGCGACACTAGTACCAAATGCCTCAAACCGGAGGTTTTCTTGCTGTTGCTGTTGTTTTTCTCTCGAGCTCGAATTCGACCGCGATGTCTCGTTGCTCGGGGATCGGTAGCACGTGTAGCGAAAGCTCGCGCTGTAAAGCCCACTGATCGTGGATTCAATCCCCGGCCCCTGCCCGTTTCAATTTGGATGAGCATCGTACCGGCGTGCTGTCATGTATCACTATTGCGTGATGCACGCTAAAGACGTCAGATAGGCAGCGGTATACTGCCCTGTCTTTCATCTCCAACGAAGACACCAGATGCCCTGAGACCTGACTAGCTTTCCGCTGTATAAACATAGACACAACAGAATTACAATTGCTGGCTCCGTTGGTCGGCACTTTTTGAACGCTGCAAAAAAGTGTAACTGGTCATCAGCAGATTCCTAGCGAAAGGCCTGATAAGGCTCTGAAGGCGATACTTTTGTTGATTCTATTTTTTTGTGTGTGTGCTATGTTGGCGCGCGTGGTCAAACGCTTGCATACGCTACAAGCGTGGCACGTAGGCACCCTAAGATCGTTCAAGGTTGAACAGATATATCCCAATATATAGGGTGCCTCAATGTCCTTCTGCTTAGGGTGTTGCCACCCTTTGTAGTATACCCGATGCCGACAGAACGCGCTCATGGGTAAAATACACAAATACATCAACGAAAACAAAATGTCGCCATAGCGCAGTCAGCGCCACAAACGCGTGCCGGGACACGCTCTTTCACGCGCTTCTGAACAAAAAATAAATAAAAATAAAAGTGTGGGACGAACTGGCCAGATGTCTCCACCCTAAGGAAAGCGCACATAAAGGCATCCTACTAATATGTATTTGGAAATAAAAAAAATATAGTCGAATGAGTTGCAAAGAAGGCTAAAATACTTATTCCAAACAACATTTATTTTATGAAACATTATTTCAGATATTTTCATTCTCTGTAGACCATGTTTGGTGGCTATACTCTGTTTCACCTTATGTTGTACCGCAGGAAAGGCTACAAGCGCGAGCTCCATGCTCTAGGGCACATATCGGCGGCACATGCTCTCGTGCACCAAGGGCAGCTACCAACGCTGTGAGCTCGCGCTTCTAGCCTTCGCTGCGGTACAACATAAGGTGAAACGGAGTATAGTGGATATGAAAAACAAAAAAAGAAGAATGATTTCTATTATTTTGAAGAATTACAATATATTTTCTTAACCAACAAACAGGTGCTTACTCTGAGATGCAAATTGAATTTTGACGTTAGCGTTCTGGCGCCCGAAACAATATTTTTCTAAATTTAACACTTCCCGTTTTGCGGATTACTAAGAAAGCAAAACGGGCCATCAATAGGTAGAAAATACGTTTCTTCCTAAAGTAAGGCGTACGTTTTTTTTTTCTTTATTTTTCTAATTTTTAGGCAAACTCAAATGAACCTCTATATAACTTTAGTGTCTTCATAAATAACCTCGGGCATTCACTATGCTATTGTCCTTTATGAACACCTCTTTCAACAGTGATCTTACTATGTCACGGTGGGATGAAGCGGTGCTATCTTACCTGTTTGGAAACAAATTGGGGTGTGTCTATGTTTATACAGCTTAGTGCAGGGGTGGCCAGGCTGACCCGGCCTAAGAGCCGCATACAAAACCACAGAACTTCCAAGAGCCGCTGGGGGGGGGGGGGGATTTTTGTCCAGAGGAATAAACGAAACTCGAACTACCTTCGATCTATCCGAATCAAAAACAGTCCGAGTGTACATAAGGTGGAAGTAGCACACGACTACCAAACCGCAACCTGTCTTTCGATTCAAAACGCGTTCTATTTCTCTTTTGGGGGAAGTGCTCGTGTGACCGGGAGGGAGGCGGGTGTGTGTGTGTGTGTGTGGGGGGGGGGGAGGGGTAGCCGCATGCTGCTCGCGAGCCGCAGATTGGCCACCCCTGGCCAAGAACATAGTCTGACTCAACGGGCGACTTGTCTCCCAGCTGTATGTGAGAAATTTAGCCAGTGCAGTACAACCGCTAGCCTGGGGTCTTTAACGTGCATCACGCAGTAGTGATAAACGACCGCACGCCGGTATGTTGCTCATCCAGATCGAAACGGGCAGGGGTGGCAAAAGCAAATTGTTGTGTGTATGTTTATACAGCCGGAAGTTAGTCTGCCTGAGTGGGCGTCTGGTGTCTCAGCTATAGATGAGAAATTTAGCCAGTGCGGTACAACCGCTAACCTGGGGTCTTTAACGTGCACCACACAGTAGTGATACACGACCGCACGCCGGTACGATGCTCATCCAGATCGAAACGGGCAGGGGTGGGGATTGAACGCAGGATCCCTGGGTTATACAGCGCGAGCTTTCGCTCCACGTGCTCCAAGCTGGTGTGCTCTATACTTCGTTTCAGCTTGGGTCCAGACGCAGCCGATGCTACAAGCACGAGCGTGTGGCCCTGAACAGTGCCTCTTACTGCACGAGCGCGCGTGCTTGGCAGGGACGCTGGAAGCCCGGAGCTCGCGCTTGTAGCATTGGCTGCGTCTGGACCCAAGCTGAAACGAAGTATAGCCCACTCGGCCCCCGATCCTTTTTTTTTCTTTGTTTTGCACGTGGCCACCGATCCCTCTTTATCTGTCTGGACCACCGTGGTCTGGACTAAAGCCCTTCGATATGTTCGCATTTGCCTTGCAAGTGGTGTCAAATGCGCCAGTGCACGAGGCCCGTATCTCGAGCGGCCCCTGGAAGCAGTTATTGGCGCAGTACTGAAATGAGCGGCCCTTCGAAACGAATGGCAGCGGATCACCCGCTCCTCGCACGTGTCTTGCGCATTTCTACAACAATGGTTGGCGGTACTTGTAAGCGTGTCAAATGAATTAAGTCTGCACTTGCCGGCAGCGCCTTCAACTTATGGAATTTACGAGGATAACTCGAGTGCAACATAGCTTTGTGTATTTGAGTGGTTCTTTTTCGCTGACAGGCAGACAGATGGAAAGTGTCCTTTCTTGCCATACCCGTTGCCAATGTTGTCAGCTGCTGTGCACTTGGCGCGCGATTGTGGACGAGTAGTAAGCCGCGCCACTTGCATGGACAGAGAACTCCTTGGTACAGTTCAAGGGTGGGAAACGGTTGCTTCTTGTTGCTTTTGACTCGACGCGCAGAAGTGTAAACCTCGTCGACCAGGTCCACACCTCCGGACGTGCAGAAGTGTGGACCTCGCCGCGCAGAAGTGTGGACCTCGCCACTAAATGAGCTTGCTTAGGGTTGGCACTCTGTTTCCCAATATTGCTGTGGGCGCCGCCATCTTGGTGCTTATGCAGAGCAGACGCAACTGCCGATCGTCATGATTCAAAAGTGCGACTTCCTCAGCATTAGATGCGGTGTTAGGAAACTCATGGAATATTGCTTTGATCTGTCGCGAAGCGTTTAAACATTTGTGGAGGACGTAAAAACGTTTCCTGTGATTTCAGATAAATTTTCAGATGACTGGCAGCCATGATTTTAAGCCACAATATGGACAAGTGTCGTTACCCTGAAGCGTAGCTTATTTAGTGGCACTAGGGAAGATCATGGCGGAACAGCGCAGTACTGAGCTAGATTTCAGACGCCATCATTCTCAACGATCATTCTTCAGTAGTGCCACTAAATAAGCTACGCTTCAGAGTAACGACACTTGTTCATTTTGTGGCTTAAAACCATGGTTGCCAGTTATCTGAAGATTTATCTGAAATCACAGGAAACGCTTTTCCGTCCTCCACAAATGTTTAAACGGTTCGCGACAGAGCAAAGCAATATTACATGCTTCCTAACACTGAATCTAAAGCTGAGGAAGTAGCATTTTTTAATCATGACGATCGGCAGTGGCGTCTACTCTGCACAAGCACGAAAATGTCGGCGCCCACAACAATGTTGAGGAGCAGAGTGCCGATACTCTAAGAGCAGCTCATTTAGTGGCTCTAGTTCTTCCCAGAAGTGGCGCGCGGCACGTGTCTCGAGCATTTCCACAAAAATGGCTGGCGCCACTTATCCCAGGATAGATGGGATTTACTCCACACATCATGGGAGCAGGTTTGCAAACCAGTATTCAGACGAACAGCAGGCCGATATAGGACATAGGAAGTGCAAAACTGCCACTTTATTTCTTTTTTGTTTTCTAGCTTTAAATTAGGCTCTAAAAACAAACGTTTTTTCTTTCTTTTTTTTTTTGCAAAACAACGTTTGCGTGTTAAATGTCCTGGTCCAAACGGGCGCAACGCCGCATCTCGTGCTTTCGATAATTTCGAACGTGGACGGAACTTCGAATTCATTCGAAAATCAGAGCTTATTCTACGTTTTGTAAGCCACTGTAATCAACGTATGCACTGGCTCGTATCTCGCGCCGCCTGTTGGCCGCTTCCTGCAGCGGCGGACGCAGAGCGAAAAAGATCTAGCTCGAGATCGGCGGCGAACAGCCCGTGGCCCGAGCCCACCTCGAGCGCCCGACCTGCATGCGCAGCTGCGAGACGTGCAACTCGTTTGTTCCGGAAAAATTCTGCGCCATCTATGAGGAAAAGGGTACAAATAAATAGCGGTTGAATCCCCCTTAAGAGTTACCTAACGAAGGTCAGCGCACCACTTGTTTAATCAAGTTTTAATGGCCACTCATGGCAAGATGGTCCAACCTGGTTATGATCAGGTTGCCTTAATTTGGGTTCAGTTTCAGTAAACGCCCTTCACTCCTAGAATGCAGGTGAACACCCTAGTTGTGGAGATAAACTCCATTAGGACATAGTAGGTAATCCCAGTGGGGAAGTTCAAAAAAGAAATGGACACGGAAAAGAACTTAAGCGGTAATATAAAAAAATACGGCGGAACGAGCTCACCACAATATAGTAATCACATTATGTTTTAAAGCAGTGCAATTTTTTTTTGCAATGAAAAATTAACAAAAAAGACAGGCGCCGAAAAAACAAAAGGACAAGAAGAGACGTAAACACTGGCGCCAGTGTTTACGTTTCTTCTTGTCTTTGTGTTTTTGCGGCGCCTGCCTTCGATAATGGAAATGTGCTTTTACAGAGTGGCGGGAGCATGAAAAGGAGGTTCGGGAGCATTGCCTGAACCATAAATATGGTTCAGGACCGGGTGGATGCTCCTCTCAAGACAACGCTCGTCGAAATGTAATGCCGTCTCAAAACAGACTTGTGAACGATATGTTGTCTTACCCAAGCATCAAGGAGAACGCAGGGATTGGTGTCCCACGCGCACAGATTCGAAATAAATAACCAAATAAAGCGTTGACGAACTCGCGTGCAGGATGCAATTTTTTTTAGGTTTTTGCTTTAGAAAATTTACTACTGTTGAGGCCAGCACGTGCGGCACGTGGAACACCAATCACTGCATTCTCCTTGATGCTTAGGTAATATAGCAAAAGGTCTATTGAAGACTTCCTGCGCAATGTCGACCATACCATTCGATTCTAGCGTTTCTGTATGAATTGAAAATTTTCACGCCCCACTGTTCAAGCGCATCTCCTAATTCTTTGCATTACAAAAATAAAAAAATGACACAAGTTCACCCCGAAATGAAATTACTGTGATAAAAAAAAAGATTAGGAAGTTAATATTTTTAATTTAAAAATGTGTTCCAAGGGGAACATTTTTTTCTGACCTTTGGAGCCATCCTTTCCTACTTGCCTCTCGCGAACATTCTTCCTGGTGACGTTTCCACCGGGACCTCTGTTTTCCGAAGCCGTTTATTCCGAGGCCATCTTTTCCCGGGACCATTTTTTTCCGGGGCCATTTTGTTCCTATGGCCGACGTTGAAGGGAAAAGAGTCGGGGAAGGGTCGTATGCCGGAGGCTGTAAAAATTTGCAGCAACTTTTTTTTTTTTTATTAAGGACATGTTACCAAAAATTGTTTGGTCGACAAGGGAATGCCGTAGAGCGCGCAGCCAGGCCTGACATCTTTTCCAAACAGGAATGGTAGTGGTGTCAAGCAGGGGCGGCCACATGGCACAAGTGCTAGCGCGATGTCGAGCTTGCGTGGTACCTCCCACCCCGTGGAGAATGTGATGGGAGCTGGTGTCCAGCTTGGGGCGCAGATTGGTCACGAGTGTTTTGTCTGCGACTGGTTCACACCCGTGCTCAGTCGGCGAGAACACAAGCAGAGGCATCGGAACTATTCGTACGGTGCCCGAAGTGCGTCTCCGACTGGTGTGTTTAGCGTCCTCTCCCGCCCATACATCACACACAAAACGGTATTAACAAGCTTGAAAATATCCAAAAGTTAGCTGCTCGGTTTATCTTTAATGATTATCGTAGAGAAACATCGTCCACTGAATTAGTTATTCGAGCGAAGCCTCAGCCGTTGCAAATAAGAGCAAAAATTGATAGATTAAGATTACTGTTCAGTATCTTAACGGCACTTTTCATGTTAAGCTCTAACTATATACAACCATTATCGACCGGGTCCTCACGTCTCAACCACACAAGAGCGTTAAAACAATACAGGTTCAAAAACGACTGTTTTAGATAGTCTTTTTCCCTCGGGCAATTCAAGAATGGAACGAGTTACCAAATGATGTTGTCGTCAACACAACTGTTGCTTATTTTTGTATCCGCTGTTGAATCTATGCTTAATTGAGTTTTCATTTATAAATCTGCATCTTGTTTACATGTTTTACCCACTCCTACCATGGCTCCTTGAGTGGAGCCACTAGTATTCCCAATAAATAATAATAAAGTGGTTCCGAAGTGGCAACAAATGACGTCACAGAAGGCAGAGTGTCGTGCTGTCGGATGTCGCGATCCTGGCGGTTAGTCGTAGAAACGATGGCGAAAATCACCAGTGAACGCGAGTGGCGCTGTCGTCGTGGCGTCGCAACTTCCGGCTGCCCATGCTACCGTAAGCTGCCACACTGGAGAGCGACCTGTGGCAGAACAGGAGTCTGCCACATCGACCCCTGCTGCTGGGACACCGCCAGGATCGCGACTGGCGACAGCATGGTAACAGTATGACACTTCTTGGACGTCACCAGGCGGAAATGTATCGATTACTTTTTTGAACGCGATTAACACGCTAGTCGGAGACGCTTTGCAGGCACCATACTATTCGGTAGATTCATACGCGGCTGCATATCGATTACACGCTGGGATCCCAGTATTCGAGAGAAAAGTGCAAGGAATTTTCGTTTACTTGTGCTAAGATAGACCAACTGAAAGTACCAGTACAATAAAAAGCCTCGTTTTTTTTTCTTTTAAAAAAACGTGAAACGGTAAATCCTCGTGTACCAAAATTTAAAAAAAAAATTTCTGTTTCTATTTTTTTTTCAATTTTTTACACACGTGTTTTACCGTTTAAGCACGTCAAAAGACGCGATGTATCTTGCTTTTTGTGATCAGAGACGTAGCGCCTGACAATGAGCTTCGATCGGAGTGCTGACAGGTGTGCAGGATAAAGCATGCACACAATGGGAAGCGGACTTTAGACATTGAGGAACATTCGCGTGAATCAGGTTTTTCTACAAGAGAATATGGACGAGGGGTATGACGACGTAGCTATCTAGAATAATCATTAAAGCTAGGCAAGTCTTGAAGTTTCGTCTTCCTCTTTACTAGGCAGGATGGTAAAGGCGGGCCCTGATTGGAAACGTATCATGCTCTTGGGGGGATCGGTGGCCGAGTGGGCTAGAACACACCAGCTCGGAGCACGTGGAGCGAAAGCTCGCGCTGCAGAACCCAGGGATCCTGGGCTCAATCCCCACCCCTGCCCGTCTCGATCTGGATGAGCATCGTACCGGCGTGCGGTCGTGTTTCACTACTGCGTGGTGCACGTTAAAGACCCCAGGCTAGCGGTTGTACCGCACTGGCTAAATTGCTTATCTACAGTGGGTAACAATGTCGCCATGTTCTGGCAGACTAAACTCCTGCTGTATAAACAACTAACGACTAATTTGTAATTTGTTTATCATGCTCTTGTATTCCTAACCAGAAACCTAGCACCATTCATAATTGTTTCAACGGAGTACTTGTAAACTGAGTCCGTACATTTCATCGAGCGCCATTTTTTTTAACACCGCTTCATCGAACCTGTTCATCGAACGCCGTTTCATCGAACACCATTTCAACCAACGCCATTTTATCAAAGCCGTTTCATCGAACACCGCCTTGAGCACCACTCAGGATAAATTTCTGATCTAGGAAATAGTTTTCTTTTAACACAGGAATAATAGCAATGTTATAATAATGATTATAATTTATAAAATATAAACTTCCTTTTCCTACGTAGAGGAGAACCAATAATAAAAATTTAGCTGTTTACTCCGCTACTTCTTCCATTTATTTTTATGGTAACTGATGACTTGTGCTGTTAATGTGACCAATAAAAAAAACGGAAACATCAACTTTCCTTTTTTTAAATTATGATCATCGAGTGCACCTCGTCACTGAAGATACTATTCTACTTCAAGCACGAAGCCATCCTTGAAGCAATGACCTTTCTCCATGTCGCATAAAACAGAAGAAAAAAAAAGTGACGCGGCTTTTTTTTTTTGTGTGTGTTTCGCCATCGGCGGAACCGTGAACCTGCCGACTTTTCAAAAGAAAGCAATTCTCCCAGGATAAAATTCGCAACTTTCAGCGATGGTGGTACCGCGGTGTGAGGATCACGCTCCCTAGCTCCTGGATGATCGGCTTCACAATAAATGTGCTTGCCTACACCTTTTTGACGTGAAAAAAATAAAGTAAGGCTCTAATGCTGCTCGTATAAAGTCAAACCGTACTGCTGCTGTTTTGCGGCGATCATTCAGATGACAGCCATTTTGAAAGTTGCTAATAAAAATGCAAATACACACAAAAAAAAACTGCTAAGAAATAGTTATTTTACTTTTCAGTTAGTACCTTTCATCTGTGAACCAATAGGAAGATAAAGAAGGAACAGGCGATTATATTACCTGAAAACCTTAACTCGCATACCTACTCCAGTTTTGCTATGTTCCATAATTCATCAGTAACACAAATTTAGACGAAAAAGTAACCAGGGTAGTTACTCTATTTCTGTTGATTCGACAGAAGCGTGAAAACTCAAAAGCGAGAGCGAAAACACCAAAATAGCACTGCAAAACTGCGAAATTCGTGAAGCAAAATTCGGTGAAACGAATCCCGGAGAAAATCTCACCGGGGAAAAGCTCAGCCACTTTTGCGCGGGTCCAGAGAAAAGCTTACAAGTTTTTTGACAGAACCGGAGAAAAGCTCACCTCGAGTTAAATTAGTATGTAAAGCTCTACAAAGGTCTAAGGCATCTCTCACGCATGTGGTACAGCGTGCAACAGAGTTAGACCGAAACGAGTTTTAGCATTTTACTTGGAGTCAAACTTTTATCGCACAAGTTTGGGAACGAAATGAGCAATTTCTAAAAGAAAATGTTAATTGTTTGTTTACGAAGTGGGCAAAGAGAGATACAAAGGAAAAGAAAAAAATGACGAAAAGTTTGTCATCATGTCTAACGATCACAAACTAGCCCAACTTACCTACAAGCCGTGTGTACACTTCGTGTACACACTGTGCTAATCAAAAAATAAAAAAAACTACAGAATTCGATTTTTTTATTTAAATTAGATTCGTTTGATTAAAAGTATACTAATACTACTGTACCTATAAAATATTGACTATTTATCACTATATGCATTTTTAAACACGGCAGGTTATTTGATCAATCCTTCCGACCAGTGAAAACAATGCAAAAAAATGAATTACTGCATTTTTAACAACGTTTTGATCAAGAAAACGCCACCATACTAGAAAAGAAACAGACAAGTTTCCTTTGTGAGCGCAAAAGATGGCGTATTGGCGTTTTTTGCGTGTGTGACCTGGTTTTTTTTTTTTTCAATACGACATTATTTTTTTTGGTTTTTGTTTTAATATTTTGCGTTCTGATTTCATTGCAAAAAGATGAGACGTAACTGGCGAACGAAGTCGGAGGTAGAAATAAAACTCAACGCATGTATTTGCTCCGAAGACTATACTGCTTTTTGCTCGTGTTCAGACCAATATGAAACTTCCTTATGTGATTCTGTGATTAAAATACAGAATATATGGCCGCATAGAAAGCATCAAAACATAAAAAACGAAAAAAAAATATTTTGGGGATTATTTTGATCTGATTTAACTTGCGCTTTAATTAAAATTGATTTTCATTCTCGACCATGGCTTTAGTCCTCGGTCCGCTTTTATGTCAACCTATTTCGCGTGGGTGTTACCATACTTTACTGTGACGTAACCAAAATAAAAGAGATACGACTGTTTTTTTTTTGTTCGCTTGAATAAGGTCAGAGCTGAAACCACTGCTTCCTAAACAAATGGAAAAATGTGGAGATTTGGAAATGCGGTAATTTAATAAATTAATATCCAGAAACTACGCAAGGTGCAGCCCCCTACATGGGACTGGACATTTCATCGAACGCCGTTTCGTCGAACGACGTTTCACCGAAGCCGTTTCATCAAATTCCGTTTTATCGAACGCCGTTTCATCGAAACCGTTTCATCGAATGCCGTTTAATCGAACGCCGTCTTATCGAACGCCAGGGTGGCATTCCCGCTTCCTGAAGCTGGTCGGAGGTGCCCATCCCGGGTTCTGGAAGTTTTTGACTTGCATCGCCGCAGAACATCAACTGACGGAAGACAAGCTGGAGGCGATGCTGAGTTCCCAAGAGCCTCCTCACCAGAAAAGGCCATAGCGACCAGAAATGAGAGGGTCCGCCTTTTTTATGAGAACCGATGGAGCATGGCTGTCGGGGACTTTTTCAGAGCAATTGCTCATCATTTGAAACAGTGAATGGCTGTCGCACGAACACATGAGCCCCCGAAAGTTTTCAAATAAAATTTGAAGTGACGTACATACTTTTGACTTCATTAAATCTTAGAACTAAAAAAAAAAATGTTTTGTTGTAGTTTTATAAGTAGCACCTTAGCTCTAGCTACTGCAAGCTTCGGGCAAAGAAAAGAAAAAAATATTGTGCGAAGCGAACGAAAAATATAAAAAAAACAATAAAACTGTATTTCAATTTTTTTTTTTTTTACAAAGCTTGGTAATGTTTTTTTTTTTATTTGTTGTTATGACGGTCCGCGTGGGTTTCGCTAGGTTTCACTGACCTGGCTATCAGAGGCTGAGGTTCTCTCAGATGTTAGCAATATTCCCGTGTTTAAAAGGACA
>JAZHYW010037113.1:0-26320 GCA_037355805.1 Ixodes ricinus
ACAATTTACTACACATGGCTAGGATTTTACACAGATACACTACCTGCCGTTTGCCACGGACACCATAGTTTGCGTCAGTGACAATTTACTTGGTAACTCGGAACTTGCCTCCCAGTGCAAAGCCCAATCACACGCGTAGAATATGGCATTAGAGTGGGAATATATACATAGGCTGAAATGATAATTAATAATAATAATAATAATAATAATAATAATAATAATAATAATAATAATAATAATAATAACAATAATAATAATAATAATATAATAATAATAATAATGTTTATTTACGCGTGTAGTTGACTGAAAAGCTAGGCAAGCTGGTTCAAGCGTTTCAAACCAAGGTCCACCGAACAAAGGGACATGCTACATGATGCGGCTCAACACAGCATTGGGCCAATTCATCAAAATGCAAGGCACGGAAAAGTGAAGGCCGAAACTGTCTTATAAGCGGCGGACACTTCGAGTCACTCTGGCAGACAAGAAAAAAAGTGCACCAAGCAGCACTTGCGAGGTGAAGATTGACCATGCCGGTGCTGAACGAAATGCAGCCCAACTACTAGGTGTACGAACATTTGCGAAGCATGCTGCGGTATATGTCACCGTAGATGGTTAGAAGGGAAAGACGTTACTTTTTCTTGGTTGACACCGTGTCATCAGTTTTTACCTTGTCATGGGATGTGGACAATGCAACTTTTCCGACATCCCTGCGAGTTCCAGAACTCAAGTTGCTCTTCGACTATTCCAGGAAAGAAATTCCAGTTCACGGCTGCATTACTGCTAAAGTCTCCTACCGAGAAAGATGCGCACCGATACTTCTGTACATCACTTCTCAAGAAACAACTCTTCTTGGGCTGGATGGACTCTCAGCATTATCGCTTCAAAATGAGGGCTCTACACTGCAGTGTTTACAGACAATACCGGAGTTGACAATCTGCGAAGCCAACATAAAAAGTGAGTTCCCACAACTAGTTTCGCGTGGGTTGGGACTTGCTAAGGGCTATGCACACTTAGTCAAAAGAAGACAGCGCATACAACCGGCATCAGCAAAGCTTCGCCGACTACCCTTGGCAGTCCGTGAAGAGGTCTCAAAAGAGATCCATCGCCTTTTGAAGATGGACGTGATGGAACCCATCAATGCGTCCGAGTGGGTCTCCCCAGTTGTTGTAGCCGCAGAAAGAAGGACGGTAGCATAAGGCTCTGTGTCGATCTGCGAGCGCCAAACAAAGCGATCGTCGGCAGATAGTTTTTTGCTGCCAACTACTGAAGAGCTTCTAATAGAAATGGCAGAGAACAATGGCTCCCAAAGCTCGACCTTACGTCAGCGTACCATCAGCTTCTGCTTCACGAGGACAGCCGTGACCTAACCGCTTTCATAACCCATGATGGGTTGCACAGACACAAAAGGGTGTGTCTATATGCGGTCTTGCTTCAGCCCCATCGGCATTTCGAAAACTTATGGCCTAGCAATCCCGAACGGGTGTCGCCTGGGGGTCGTCTGCTACCTTGACGACATTGCTATTTTCGGCCGAACTGCAGAAGAGCATAGTAAGAATTTGCGCAACATTCTGCAGCGCATTGTAAATGCAGGGCTCAAACTCAACGACAAATCGCGTGTTCAGCGTGAGGGAGCTCAGTTTTGAAGGTCATGTGGTGAATAAAAATGGCCTGTTGCCTCTCCCACAGAACTTAAAGGCAATCCAAGAAGCCCCACACCAACAGACCTGCAGACGCTTCGATCCTTTTCAGGCATGACTGGCTACTATGCCAAATTCATCAAGAGCTACGCCGATAAAGTGGAGCTACTGAAGAACCTGTTGAGGGATCAAAACCTTCACATGGCCACAAGAAGCTCAAGCAAGCTTTGACAGACTTAAAGCACTAGTGTCAAACTGCTCTGCACTCTCCGCTTTCAACCCAGCATCACCGTCAACTGTGACGACTGACGCCTCAGGATATGGATCTGAGTGCTGTTTTGCAGCAGTAGGGACGGAGATGAAACTGCGAGCCATCGCATTCGCGTCCAGGACACTGTCTACGCAAGAGCGTAAATACTGCAACCGGAGAAAGAGAGGCTCTTGCATGCGTGTGGGCCATTGAACACTGGCACATATACTTATGGGGTCTACCAATTTACTCTGACAAACTGATCACCAAGCTCTGGTAACGTTGCTCAAGCACCCAAGGAACGGGTCATCAACCGCTCAGGAATTGCCAGATGGGCGGCACGTTTGTATAACTTACAGTTTTAACGTCACCTTATAAATACGGAAAGACGAACGTCACTAGCAGACGCCCTTTCTCATTTGCCACTCCCGGATTTTACATCCGAAACATGAAGAGAGAAGATGTTGTACTGTCATGTGACCAACTGCATTTATAAACTTGAACTTCAACAGGAAACGTCCAAGGATCTCTGCACCCAGAAAGCTATTGACTGCAGTGTGAAGTTTCTGGCCATCAAAGAACGCTCTGGTGACCAACTACGGCTTTACATCTAGATCCGTTCAGAGTTGTCCGAGATGGAAGGCTTGCTACTACGAGAGGATAGGGTCATTTCGCCTCCGCACTAAGGGCAAAGGTCGCCGACGTGACTCATGATGCTCATCCAGGAATGGTGCGCACAAAGCAACGCCTACGCCTACTCTATTGGTGGCCAGGAATGGACGCAGCAGTGAAACGTACCATCCGACAATGCGCGGTGCGCCAGACTGCTGACAAGTCGGCAAAGATGTCTGCGACACCACTTCAGCCAGTTACCTTTACCTTCACGGCCATGGGAGAAATTGGGGATAGATGTGGTCGGACCATTCGAGCGTGCTCCACAAAGCCTGCAGGTTCATGGTAACAGTCGTGGACTACTACAGGCCGCTGGCCAGAGGTGGCATTTGCAAGCAACGTGACGATCACCACCCTGATAATATTCCCTGCGTTCAATATTCAGCAGAGAAGGGTATCCATTTGAGGTGGTTACTAACCACGGCAGTTAGTTCTACTTCAACACCTTTCAAGGACTTTCTTCGAGAAGAGAGGAATCCGTCAGCTCCATTCGTCTGTATACCACTCTCAAGCGAATGGGATGGTTGAAAGATTCAACCGTGTACTTAAAAGTTTTGTTCAAGTTGCAAGCTTGGAAGAACGTCCCTTGCAAGAGGCAGTCACAGAATACCTCGGAGTTTATAGAGCAACACCTCATTCATTCACCGGTTCCACGCCAGCCTACCTCTTGCATGGTCGGAATATTAGGACAAGGCTAAATGCTACAGGCTTGGTTCCTCGTCCAGTCGTCGGACAATCCGCGGAGGCCAAGCAGGAGCTCAGAGAGAAGGTGGAGAGACACCAAGTGAAAATGAAAAGTTACACAGATGAGAGGCGAAGTGCAAAGGCTCGCGAGTTTCAGCCGTGTGATGCGGTGCGAGTGAAATTACCTTCGCGTCGTTACAAGGGACATATTTCATTCTCAAAGCCAAATAAAATTATTGCGAAGAAAGGCCCCAACGCATTATTGTTGGACGATCGAAAAATATGGAATGCCAGCAAATTTTCAAAAGTGCCAGAAGAAGCCATTCTTGCGTTTACGGGACCTTCTACATCAAGGAGTCTAGGCTTCAGTCCAACGGTTGATGCTCTACCTGAGATACTATGGCAGCCGGCTGAGGACATACAAGAGGAAGATACTCTTCCAGGATTACAAGAGAACGTCGACGCAGAAAACATCCCGGAACAGCAAGATGTTTCGGCTACGTCACCACCAGAAACACCGATGGTGGAACCTCGGAGGTGTGAACGAAAGAGAGTGGCTCCTGCCTGGTTCAGGGACTACGAGTTCTAGTATTGGGGTGTTTCGTCTGTCAGGTGTTGTGTAAATACTTAGTGTAAATATTTTCACAAACGGGAAAATGTTGTGTCGCTACTGTACATAATCATCACAATGATGTGAACATGTGATTGAAAGATGAAGAGCGCGTGATTAAAGGCAGTTCGAGTTGGAAAGTTGCCGTGTTCGGACGCATTTCTTTACTTGCCGATACAACATAATTTTGGCGACGAGGATGGGATGTTTTTTGCGTCGACGTTCTCTTCGAATCCTGGAAGAGTATCTTTCTCTTGTAAGTCCTCAGCCGGCTGCCATAGTATTTCAGGTAGAGCTGTTCATCTTTCAATCACATATTCACATCATGATGATGATTATGTACAGTAGCGACACAACGTTAAAATTATGTTGTATCGGCAGGTAAAGAAATGCGTCCGAACACGGCAACGGTTCCAACTCGAACTGCCTTTAATCACGCGCTCTTCATCTTTCAATCACATGTCCACATCATGATGATGATTATGTACAGCCTCGATAATAATAATAAAATTAGATAAGAATACATTATTAGATCATCCTATTTATTACCTCTAAATTACATATACAAAAGAAAACATCACATACATAAAATATGGGAACTTCGCACCAAAACGAAATTTGGCAAAAATTAGTTTTTTTTTTGTGAAACTCATTAAGGAGTGGAATGCCTTGTCTTGTGAAATTGTTTGTGCCACATATCTTGATATGTTTTTTCGTGTTTATTCGCCCCCTGCGATAATGCCTGATGGCGCTGCAGAACTACCATTAATAAAGTAAAAATGACAACATTTATTTTGGGTGCCCAAAAAACCACCGACGCTAGGTTTGGAACGCCAACAAATAAAATACAAAAAACAATGAACGTTATGCAAAAATAAAAACGCAGGCATACTTTCAGATTATATTCTTATTCATATAAATTGATTAATGTCCTTTATTGGCAGTTTTGTTTGTGGCGTTAATTTTGGTTTTTCTACAAAACCCATACTTCGAACATACTATATTGGTGTGACGCACGGTGCGTGCGTCACACCAATAGCGGCTCTCGAGAGAACAATATTCGTCTTGGCTCGATCGGCTCCTGAGAGCATCGAATTACGCTACACGATTCACAGTGCCGTGTCGTCGGCGGAAGATTGGTCGCGCTTGCATCGGTTCAGTGCAATTTTCAGATTGCATAACACTGGATAATAACCCCATAGCTAACCATCACACCGCGAATACTGCTTCATCGTCTGGTTGCCGTATTGCCTCGCGACTTTACCAGTTCACGCCACCGCGAGGTACTCCTACGCACGAAAGTATAAGAGAATACGGAGCAAGATCACCAGGGAAAATGCACAGGGAGACTACAAAACAGTGCGGCGCCAGACTACGAAGGCTTCCTCTTCTTTGGAACTATCTTAACTAAATAAAAAGTTAGTGTTTTTACAAACCGTTTCAGACCATTTTTTACTTCGAGTCTGAAACAACCCAAGACGCTACAATATAAAAGAGACAGGCTTCTTTTTATTTCGATGCTCAATGAAAATATTGCATGAATGCTCTTTCGCACCCGACAATATTTCTTACATAATAGTTCTTGAATTTTATACCTAGTCCACCCAAACAAAGACGTGTACAAAGTGACGCTTTCAAAGCACTTCAAATAAAACATACACTCTTAGAACAAAGGGCCACTATCGTCCTCCTTAAAGGAGGATCGCTCTTGTAACCTATGTTCCTTTAGAAAGGGAGAGATTTTCGTCCTGAAAGCAGGAGAGCGAAGTTCCTTCGTCGCCTGCATCTCATTATGGCGGCCCGGAATCGAGCAAATCGAGCTCATTAAGGCTTAACGATGATTCTACGTATATTGTATGGGCCGATAGGAGCAGCAAATAGAAGCGTAACACGAGCTTTCCGCGATCTGTATTTATTTCCGAAGCCGGCTTCGCCCCGGCAGGTAAAGAAACTTGCGTTTCAAAAGAAGTCACTCAGTCTTCCTTCGTCAGCACTGAGATGTTAAACGGAGACAACCATTACCCAGTTACTTCGTGCACTTTACTTGTTACCTTTTGCTATTCCTCGAGCCACAATTCCTGCGTCAACCGCACATCACGGAGGAGTGGTAAACCATTTGCGAAACCAAAAGGCGCTCTCAAAAATAGCAAATTCGAAGCAGTCTACTTGGCTCATTGTTACACGGTGGCACAGTAACAAGAGATTATGGCGAAGCGTGAAAGAATGTTAAATCGCTTGCCACCAGATGGCAGGGTCAAGCAGAGTAATTGCAAGTTGCTAGGCTAGGGGGCGGTAGGTATTCATGTGCTACAGAAAATAATTTTATTTGCTCACACCACCATTGCGCTTCGGCCCTTCGGGAACCTTTGTTAATCACACATGTAGATACATTTCATATACCACTAGCATCAGCTGAACATATACATTGAGAGCATACACATATACGGCACATACAAACATCAATACAGCAGCATACTAACCCGATAACTACTTCTGAGCTCTGCGTTTCTGCCTTTTATATTGATCGTTCATAATGTACGGATTTTCTCGGTGGCCACCTAAGCAATAAATAATATTCCCAGCACCTTGATTTTCTTTTTCAGTAATGTCATACCTGTGACAGTATTTTGAACGGCTCAGGGGATGAATCTCTGAGCAAAAAGTATCATGCCGTAATTATTTGAAAGCCAATAAATCAAGCCGCTCCACCGCGGTTGCAATCCATGTGTTTGCTTCTCCACATGGCACGTCGTAACCAGTTTTTCTACTGTAGTTTTTGTCTTTCTATTTGCGCTGTTCGCGTGCGGCTGCAATTGTCATCTTGAATTAATTTCTGTAGAGGGGACATTCATTCAGGCGGAAGCGATGCTTCACGGGCAGAGAAATTCCTTTTCGATCAACTTGAATGCAGTCAAAGCCGCGACTTACGGCAGGTGTGAAGTGTACGGAGCTACGCCGTGGCGAGCTCGAAAACGTCTAGCGCTCATCCCAGCGCGCCACTTGGAGGGCAGTTTCTCCAGGAACCGTAGTACATTTAAACATCAAAATAAAGGATATTTTTTTGTCGAATTTACCTACTATTCTTCCTTAAAGAGCTGCAGAAAATATGCTTTTCTTTTATAGTCTGGTTGGGACACGCGAGTAAAAAAATTAATTTTACACGAGTTTTTTTTTTTTTAGTGCAATATTGACGGCGCGAGACCTGATTTCGCCGGTAGTCACCTCCTTTCCACTTGTTTTCGCTTTCGGCATTTTGGGCACGTGGAGGAGAAGTGGATCGGCTTGGCCATCACGTTGAGGCGGAGAGAGTGTGTGACCATCTCGTTGAAGTTGAAAATAATGTATGATCATTCCGTGACTACATAGACTTTGAGCACATAATTTAAAATGAATCTCGCGCCGTCAGTATTGCTCTAAAAATTTTTTTGCGTAATATTAATTTCTAGACACACGTGTTCCAACCAATCTGTTAAATTTTTTCAGGTGTTTTTTAAAGAGGCGGGTGCAAAGATACTTAGTTGGAACGTTTTTTACTTTACACGCGCTTACTGGCACTAGTGGGACTCAAGAATACTCGCACGCAACGCCACTGGCCAAGAAACCCCCTTTGTTGCGGGGTAGTTTTAAGGACAAAAGCGAGCGTTTTTATTCAATCTCTCCTTCGCAAACAGGATGACGTAGATGGACGGTCGAAGTACCGCCCAGTCATGATACTTGAATGCGGCTCAAAGATTGGAACAGACATCCCGTGGGCACTCGATTTGGGCTCACGATAATCGATGGCTCGAGAACAGGGGGTTTGGTTCCCCAGGAATTGAAATTAGAGGGGGGGGGGGTCTAAATTTTATGGAAGGTGGGGTGGGTAAGGGAGCCGGCATTGAGAATTGAGGAGTCGTTACGAATTAAAGGGGCACTGAAGGTCGATTCTGAGGTCGTCCCTTTGTGAAAACAACTCATTCTAGACACTCTTAAGCATCCCAACACGCCCGAAATAACAATCGTGCGTTGCTTATTATTTTGTTAAAAGCGTGTCCAAAGAACGCGACACGCCCTTTTTGGGAAGAATTTCTTCCGAGTGAAGCGGTCGCCGAAGGGTGTTCGTCGGCGAGATGCAAGCGATGGCTTCGCCCTTGGTGAAAAAGAGGAGTCCTATCTGAATGCGTACCTTTCAGACTGTCTTGGAAACAAGTTATAATAAACTCATTCGGAATCTGCGCGTATTGTAAGGCTTGTGGACTCTTTTTCTCGCGAACTACACTGCGTGGACCACACAGCGTAGTTCGCGAGAAAAAAGAGTCCACATGTTTTTATCTTGCCCTGAGATGAATAGGCGGTTTTATAATATAGGACTTGGTAAATGTGAGAACTAACACATTTTAAACAATATAAGATCAAAAACGACCTTTTCCAAAAATGAGTTTAGTGAATAACAGGGGGGGGGTGTACACCCCCCCCCCTCCCTAGGGTGTGTGTAGGGAAATCACTGCTGGAAAAAGCATTTGGGTAGTGGCCAGTGTCCAATCACTGCAATGACGACAATAGCCGAGCCATAACAATGTCAGAACTTTGAACGAGTCCTGTGCCTTTCCAACCTCAGCGCGTGGCTATGATCCCATTGGCGGCATATAATCGGCTCCAGATCACGTGGCCGCTTGTTATTGCTGCGTGTTGAGAGGAAAAACGCTGATTGTTTTTCTTTATTTTTTTCTGCGACTTCGATTGATTGAGTGTGGTGGAAAACGAACGGGCGTTTGAAAGGTCGTCAACGTCAGGGATTCGTTCTAAGCGGTATTTGCGCAAAGTACAAAAATCGTTGCATCGCTCCTTTTATGCTAAAATTTGAAACTAAATACACATAAATACCGTCATATTCCCATACTGGTCAGCTCATACTGTTGTTTCTCCACAGAGCACAATCGCTCTCGGGGTGGAGACGGACATCGCAAACCACAGTCATATTGGCCGCTGTACAAAAGGAGCTACGGTTCAGACCAGCGTTTCAACATGCCTATCCCCGCTCCGATTACGGTCCGACCAGCAGCATCAGTGTCTCTACAGTTTACGTCATCTCATCTTGTTGTCACACCAACTGATACTCGAACACACGGTCACATCGCCGATAATTCCAGTCTTCTGTTCACAACGCAGAACACTGCCATCGCGATGTTGCTGTTATGTTGTTGACACGCAGAAATACAGAACCACGTTGATTGCCGGTTGGCACTCGGCATCGGGAAACAGAACCAAGCTCAGTATAGAAGGCACCCAGGCACCCAGGCACCCAGACACCCAGCAGCAAAACCTGCCTGTCTTGAACGCAGTTTCCGCTGTTTCCATAACGTCGTCAACGTTGAAACGTCGTTCCGCAATCAGGAGGCGGCCGCCTTAGCCCAGTGTACGTAGCGCTGCTGGCGCTGCTCCCGAACTTCGCGGTTTCTAACGGCTTCGTTTGCTATTTTGATAAAATTAGTGGTAAAAACGTCAACGCAAACGAAATGTTCTGCACGTTGGACTTGGAGACGGAATTACAGGCGGCCTTCGCTGCTGCAGAAGTTCAATCAACTCAACAACATTTATTAAGCAACGCGCGCGACGTGCTCGAAAAACGAAACCGAAAGAAGATTAGGCAGGAGGGCGGAAGCTTTCCCAGTCTGCCTGGAGAAGGAGGAAAACGTCTCGTTCTCCCTCCTTTTCTTGTCCGCTTGGGAACGCGTCAGTAGAAGACAAAAAAATGCGCCGTGCGCCGTTGCTACCTTATTCCTCCATTTTTCTTACACTGTATGTACCACTTATGCTCTTCAATGCATGGTTAGAGTATTTTACCACTGAGCTTGGTTCTGACAAGAAGTATTGGTAAGATCAGGTGGCGCCACGAGTTTTTGATAACTTTAATGATATTGCTGTGTCTTGCAGTCATTTCCAATGAAAGTTCAAAAAATATTAAGATGCATTTTTTTGCCTCTATGCGCTAACAATAAAAAAATGAGTGAAAGCCGTTTACAACTAACTCCTGTAACGCCGAATTAGAGGGCAGCCCTTGAGGAGGAGGAGGGAAGGGTACTGAGGGGAGGGTGTACCCCTCCTCCCTCCTCACCTCCTTATCCTGCCTGCTACTCCTCCCTCTGAGCAACGTCGGCGTCGCCGTCGCCGTCGGCGTAATTGTGAGGTGACGTGACCCCGGTGACGTCGCGTTACCCTCGTGAACACCTCAAGGGGGTCCCGTGACTTCACGGGGGCCACGTGACCTCACGGGGGTCACGTGACCTCACCGGGGTCACGTGACCTCACGGTTACGCCGACGGCGACGGCGACGGCGACGCCGTCAGAGCCAGAAACGGGCGCCAAAGAGCTGCGCTCTAAAACAAAAAATAAAAGAATTGGCAGACCTTAGAAACTGAATTTACAAGCCAATCGAGCAAGCGCTGTCTCCGTGAGGCTTTAGATACTGCGATAGCCGTATCGTACTTTCTAAAAAAAATTGAGGGGAAAGGTATCAAAGGCGTGTTTTCCTTTCTTGTACTAACGCGCCCCCAAGCGGAATCGAGGAGAAGCGAGGAACGATACGTTTTTCTCCTTCTCCTGGCAGACGGGAAAAGCGTTCCGCCCTCCCTCCTCATCTCCTTTCGGTTTTTTTTTTTGAGCACGTCACACACATTGTTTAATAAATGTTGAGTTGATTGAACTTCAGGCTGAAGATCAAGCAATAAACTGGAAAACGGAATTACAGGCTGAAGGCCGCCTGCAATTCCGTCTCCCAGGGCAAACGTGCAGAACATTTCGGTTTCATTGCCGTCTTTAACACTAATTTTGTTAAACGAGCAAACGATGCTGCTAGAAATAGCAAAGTTATGGAGCAGTGCCAGCAGCGCTACGTACAGAGCGCGACACTGTTAGCGCGAACAAGCGATCGCCGGTTTTTTAAGTTTTTCTCTCTGAAACCAAGGGATGTCATCCAAGTTCTTTATGCTACGGAAAGAGCTCATCTAGTTCTATAATGTAAGCGATAAAATTTCGTGCTCGCTAATACTATTTAGAAGTAAAATGAGAAAATGCGCCGATGTCGTGTTCGCGCTAACAGTGTCGCGATGTGTACGTACACTGGGAAAATAGTGCCGTCTTGGGATTTCTGAATCCACGCGGAACCACGCGTAACAATGTGTCGACGTTGGCGACGCCATGGAAATTGTCGAAACTGCGTCCAAAAGAGGCAGGGTTTTGCTGCCGGGTTCCTTCTGTGCCGAGTTCCGTTCTGTTTTCCGATGCCGAGTGCCAACCGGCAATCAACGTGGTGCCATATTTCTGTGTATCAACAACATACCAGCCACATCGCTATGGCAATGTTGTGCGCTGTGAACAGAAGACTGTAATTATCTCCGATGTGACCGTAGGTTCGCGTATCAGTTGTGTAACAAGATGAGATAACATTAACTGTCGGGCATTGATGCTGCCGGTCGGGATGTTATCGAAGGGGGCGGCGTGTCACAGGTTGACATTCCGCTTTACATTAAGGAGTTTATGACCTCTTGAGGGATTATGGTGCAATCGATCGACCGGCAGGTAGTCATGTTGTAACACTGGCCTGAACCGTAGTTCCTATCGTACAGTGGCCAATGTGACTGTTGTCTGCGATGTCATGTTGTCTAACCCTGAGAGCGATTGAACTCTGGGGAAAGACTGAACAGTATAAAAATATGAAGGAAAATACGTATGTTTACAGTTTGGAATTTTAGCATTACGGGAGGATGGTAGGTAACATCGACCAACAAAGCGATCCCTTATTTTGTATTTTAAATATACTATGGTTCCTGAAGAAACTGCCCTCCAAGTAGCACGCTGGATTGAGCTCTAGAATTTTTCGAGTTCACCACGGCGTAGTTCCGTACAGTTAACACCTGCCGCAAGTCGCGGCTTTGACTGCTTTTAAGTTGATCGAAAGCGATTTCTCTGCCCCTGAAGCATCGCTTCCAGCTGAGTGAATACTCGCTCTAAATAGATTACTTCAAGATGACAGTCGCAGTGGCACGCAAACGGCATAAATAGAAAAAAAACATACTACAATAGAAAAACTGGCTACGACGTGCCGTGCAAGGAAGCAAACACATGGCTTGGGACCCTAGTAGAGGGGCTTTGTTATTGGCTTTCAAATAATTACGGCATTAGCGTTTACTTTTTACTAAGAGGTTCACCACCTGAGCCATTGAAACTTCTCTCAAATGTATGACATTACTGGAAAAAAATAACATGCTGGGAATATTATTTATGGCTTAGGTGGTCAGCGAGAAAATCCGTACCTTGAATACGACGAATATAAAAGGCGGAAACGCAGAGCCCGGTTGTAGTAAACGGGTTGGTATGCTGTTGTGTTGATGTTTGTATGTGCCGTGTATGTGTATGCGTTCAATATGTATGTTCAGCTGGTGCTTGTAGTATGCGTAATGTATCTACATGTGTGTATATTAAAGGCAACAAGGTAGAGGGGCTTAGAGCGATAAACCGGGGTTCCGGTCTGTACTCAAAAGTGACCCAAGCCCGCTGCATTGTACGCAAACGAGACCACACGTCCCGTGACCAAACAAAATACGTGACGTCACAGGAAAACGGCAGCGCCCAGGCAGCGGCTGGCTCCAGCTGGGCCGGAGCATTGGCCTGTGCTAGTCAAATGCGCTGTACGTTGTTCGTCTCCGCGAGTTGAGTTCAGATGCGGAAGCCATCATATGAGGCCGGTCGAAAGCGTGGTGTCTCACGTAGGTATAAAGGCTCGTTTACATACTTGTGATCGAGTGCGACCGAGAGAGACAAGACCGGTTTTAAGCCTCTTACGACGCCTTAGGACCAGCTCCACAGCAGCGCACCCGGTCCTAAAGCGCCGTTCACATATATGCAACCGAGTAAGACCGAGAGAGACCAGACCGGTTTTTAAGCTTCTTGCGACTTCTTAGGACTGGATACGCTGCAGCGGAGCTGGTCCTAAGACATCGCAAGAGGCTTAAAAACCTGTCTGGTCTCTCGGTCGTACTCGGTTGCAAGAATGTGAACGGGCCTTAAAGCGGTAGGGAAACGAAATTTCAGCGCTCATTTTCTTGCTTGAATGTGTTGCATGTTGCACCCTAACCTCAAAAACACCAGTCTTCCGTTGAAAGGCACAAGAAAACTAATTTTAAAGCTAAATAAACGATCTTCCAATGTGCACCTGGTGGATGCATGCGGAGCCTATTTGGGAGGTAGTCTAGCAACGTTGTGGAATCTGCTACGTAGTCGTGACGTAGCAGATTCCTCTGGAGCAGCGCCGCTCTTTGGAAGTACGCTCAACTGTTTAAAGTCACCTCGGCCTGAACGTGTTTGCCCCTTTTCGAATGAATGCGAAAGCTTGATAATGTGGATGCTTGGGCAAGTTGGTAATTCATGCTTGGATGGAACAGCGCGGATGAACAGTCACACTCACATGCACACAAGAAGCAAACAGACTCGCAGCGCTGACTTTCAACTCAGTTCTATATTTCTTCTTCCTCAAATCTTCAACTTCTTCACCTTTGCCGTTAATGAGAACAATTTAAATTTTTACACACCAGAGACCAAATAGCCAATACACATTAAAAATAACTAATAATTAAATAAATCATGCAAAGACAACTAAAGAAAATAATACTAATAATACTAATAATAATACTTTGCATGATTTATTTAATTATTAGTTATTTTTAATGTGTATTGGCTATTTGGTCTCTGGTGTGTAAAAATTTAAATTGTTCTCATTAACGGCAAAGGTGAAGAAGTTGAAGATTTGAGGAAGAAGAAATATAGAACTGAGTTGAAAGTCAGCGCTGCGAGTCTGTTTGCTTCTTGTGTGCATGTGAGTGTGACTGTTCATCCGCGCTGTTCCATCCAAGAATGCGAAAGCGCGAAAGTCAACCAGACGCCATGATGGACTCGTTGAGGCACGTCGCGGGGTTGCTCGTGTGACTTTGCTGTACACTTCGAAGCCGCTCACACGACAGGTGAAACGCCCGTCACCCCGCGGGCACTTCCAACGGCTCGGTTGTAACGCGCTGACGGTATTGACACCACTACAACGCTGACAACGCCACCAACGGCAAAGCTCATAACCAAGCCTGTCTTGCCACGTCACGGATGCGGGGAGTCTTTTTTGTTGTTTTTGTTTGCGCCGGATATCCCATGACGCATCGCGCCCTCCGTTCGCTTCTCTTCGAGCGCTCGCTCGAGTGCACCGTTTGGAACGAAAAATATAGCCAATCGTTCAAAATACAAACGTGCGATTATGAATTACGGTTATTATCCGTCATGCTTGACCCATTTCCGAACGAAATTTGAATATTTCAATTTTTGTTTCCGTACCCCTTTAAGGCACCGCAAGTGGCTTAAAAATCGGTCTTGTGTATGTGAACCAGCCTTAACGTGAAAATACGGAGGAACGGTGTGCATTGCGCTGGTGATCGACGGAAATACTGCCACGAAAGAGACAGTCGGACCTGCGTTGCTCGGACCTCGGATTGATTCGGATATCGCTAGGATCAATTTTAAGGCGATGTTTTTGTGCTCTCGTTGACCATTGAAATCTTCGAGGTCAGCAGTGAAGCGGGTGCTATGTATTTGGATAAACAGTTTTGCTACGGAAATTGCGTGAGTCGTGCTTGGCAGTGTGCAATCGTGGTGCCGCTTCGTTCAAATAACCGAAGGCTCACTCTGGTTGTGCGGCGCACCGGAGAGTTGTCTTGAAGCTGGTAGTTCTCGTGCCGTGCTAAATGATGCCGTGCTGCTACCCAAATTGTTTGGGCCAAGACGTACACTTTCACGCAGCACAGGTGTGCGGCGCACCGAAGAGCTGACTTTAAGCTGGTAGTTCCTGTGCCGTGCATTAAGTGATGCTGTGCTGCTTCCTAGATTGTTCTTGCGTTGACATGCACCGGAGCACAGGTATTGCAGCTGGTATTGATTCCACTGGTCTGTCGCACGTTTCGTCGACACAAACGTTTCATCAACACTCGTATCGCGAATCGCATGCTATATGGACATTTCATCGCGCGTGTTACCTACCCAGCTCACCTGTTCACGCCACTCTGTGGCGACAGTCTGCAGTTGCTCATTATCAGAAAAGTAGTTCCACATCCATTGCAGTTCAGTTCGTCCACGGCAGTCGCCAATCCCCGAAGGAGAGTATTTATTCGTACACAAAATGCCTTTAAAGCAGTGCACCTTCTTTAGTGGTCAGGATAGACTCTTATCTGTCAGTTTTGTTATACTGTAACGGATTCTTATTCCAGTCCCTCTTTTATCAACATTTACTCTTCTGGAAAGTACCAGGCCATGCTCGGCTGTCATCGTATGTTTTGGTGGAGCTGCTGGGTACTTTACCCATAGCCCTTCACTCTGTGTACACCCTGGCGGCTGCTCAGCCGAGTTGCTCAATAACGGGACACGAATGGCGGGCTATCCTGCGTCTTAGACCCCGGCTAGCCGTGAATCAAGTCCTATCCCGAGCCCGGCAGAAAAAAACACAAGACGAGCGAGTACCACAAGGACAAACCTCGCAAATACACCACGAAGGACCTGAAATCCGAGCCAGTCACTGCTACCAGCAAGACCCACCGGAATTCGCACTCTGCCAGAAAAACCGAAGCTGACTAAGCCAACAATGACAAACCTATAGCAACAAATTAAGTCCGCTCCCACCATTGTTTGCATGCCCGTCGCACCTCACAGTCCGACGCCCTTTCACGCAAGATGTATGAAGAAAGCGAGGACTAGATTGAACAATATGACCATGTCGCCCGCCACATTGGGTGAATAGACAACCCGTTTCTGCAGAACCTATACTTCTCGTGGAAGAAACTGCCAGGCACTAATTTGAAAACCATGAATCCTCCTTAACGTTGGGGAAGCTTGCAAGAATGAGCTGAAACGCACGTTCGTCAGCCAATATAGACGAGAGGGAGCTGAATTCCTGATTCTGTCCAGGACTCGGCCCCACTAGAGCGCCACCGCCTTCGTGGAGGATTCTTGGCGCCTGATCGAGCGCCCACGCCGACCCTTATGCTGCAGAAGACAAAAGCTAAGAATCCCGTATCCCTCATGCTTGTCTGTTCTTCTTTCTTTATTTCGGACAACAGTCGAAGGACTTTTGTCCAAAATGTGAGGGACAATACCTCCGGCAAAATTGTCCTCAACCCCGCGACAACAGTCGAAGGATTCATATCACTGAGGGTTCCAACATTGAACGTGCACTGCATGCCCGAGCCTATCACTATCAACAACTTCCCGGCTTCTCGATACTCGAGTCGTCCAGCTACAACTTCGAGGCCAGCCTCCCAGGCATCCTCGACATCATCCACGACGTTGTCCGGGAGAAGATCGGGAAGCTACTTCCTGCCGTCAGTTGACCGGCTTTTATTTTGATTGCCGAAATTGTTTTGGAACAATTTCGACAGGAATTGCAACCGGAGGCTGCTGCGAGCGAACAGACATCTGACGAACTAAGGGCGATGGACGCCACAATGGCACGACGACCGCCACCGTCTGCCCCTTAGTACTCAATGCCAATTCAATGAGACACCCCTACGCCCGAAGCATTCCCAACATCGGGTGTAGGTCTGCGCTGAACTAAGTACACCAAGAAAAAAGGAGGTGTTGCAAATGGCCGACCGAAAACCACTCTGCTACCACTGCATGAGGGCAAACATGTCTACCGGAGCTGCCCGTACCAATACACCTTTTTCGTTTAGCCTCGTGCCCAGCCACGTTGTCCCCATATCCGGTAGGCGTTTCGAAAAAAAGCAAGAGATTTCAACCCGGAAAAAGGGGAAAATATATAGAAAGGGCATAACAAGAAGGAATGATGGTTGCAATTAAGATGTTAACATGTTCAACTGGCGAGACGATAGGAAACCGATGTTTTCACGCATACCGGAAGTTCCGAAATTGAAGATGGCGGCGCCCACGTAGAAAAGGTGTATAAATTGGCCTGCAAGGGTTCGTGCTGAACGACCCTCGACCACGTCTCAAACAGTGACCATGGGACATTGAGGATCATCTACGGCGGCCTTTGTTCCTGGTGCCGACAATACTTCGAAACTTTTGATCCCAATCTCCTTGACAGGAGGTAAGCACGGCAAAGCAGGTGAGCGGTGATGCAATTACAGTTGATTTGGTGTCGGTTTTCATCCAAGGAGAATACCTAATAATTTGCTGACACCAGTTATCTGTGTCCACTCTATGAACCACACAATTTTCAACTTCGAGGGAGAATGCCGCTGATGACTTGAAGAAATAGAATAGTTGGTTGTTTTCAAAAGTGGACACCAAGCATTACCCGACTTCACTTTGCCACACGAGACTTACACAAGTTGCAATGGTCGCGGGATGCAGAAGAAATCGTCATCACGGAATGGAAGTGAAATGGCTTGGATAGCAAACAAACATTATTGCCAGCCATGAAGTCAACAGTACAGCAAAGGGCTCATCCACGTAAGCAATACATGCCCGAGCTTTGCTGCATTGACGCAGAAAACTACGAGGAAAATTTGCGAATTAGAAGCCAGCCCTGAAGCTTCAGTGCATCAGATGTCAGTGGCGGCACATGACGTATGATTACGAGACGGTATCACCCAGTCAAAGTTGCCACATGGCCAAACTGGACATCGACGTGCCAGGAGCGTCATCCGACAACAGGGAGCAAAGGTACTGCGACTGAACACCTGACACGAGACTGTCGCAGAGAGAACTCGTCATGGAACCATTTACTAAGAATCATGAATTATGTAATCATGTGGAAATAAACATATCCGAAACACTAACCAAATAAACATATTTCCGCTCGCCTTTACGCCTTCAGAATATTGTGACAGTAGGGCATTGAGGTGCAACGAGCGGGACAAAAAGGAGGAAAAGAGGAAGAAGAAGTGGGTCGTAGACGGGAGAAGGACGAAGTGGCAGCAACGAGAAAAGCAATCTGTAACATTTTGGTGTCAGAAGTGGGATTTGCGAAAAAAATGCCCTTCACACGACAACAAGCCCGGTCTGGCGAACCTTCCCCTTCTCCCGAGGACACCAGCAATACTGAAGGTCCAGTTACCTACGCCCAACTGAGGGACCTGTTCGCGGAGCAGAGACAGGGCTTCGAATCAACGATGGCGGCTATGGTCCAGGCGCAGCTGCAACCCGTCACATCTGCGCAAGAAGACCTTCGACAAAGAATCATAGCGCTAGAGGAAAGGAGAGACTCGGAGAATCGGACCGACTCAGCGACGGTACGCACATTTTCGGCCACCTCGAATCCTCTTCGTTTGAAACTGAAGCCTTTCGATGGTAGCGGGCCACTTGACCTTTACCTCGAGCAAGCTAACATTGTTGCTCAAGCGAACCAATGGTCCGAAGTTGAAACAACTTACGCTCTTGCGGCACAACTACAGGGACCAGCCATCGCGATATTGGCCCAACTTCAAGGAAGAGCTCTAACCTACCAAACGTTGGTAGCGGCACTTGAAGACCGCTTTGGCGACAAGCATCTGCAACACGTCCGCTATGGCGAGTTACGTTGCCGTCGACAACAGCCGGGGGAAACACTCAAGCCCTGGCAACGGAAGTTGAGTGCCTAGCGCGAAAATCATTTGTGGGAGTTGCTGCCGACACTTTTCACCTTCTCAGCACTACTTCCTTCGTCGATGCCATTGCGGACACTGAAGTTCAAAAATTTGTTCGACTTGGAGGGCCAAAGACTGTTCGAGAGGCTTTGGCTAAGGCATTGGAGATCTCAGCCATCCAGAAGGCAACAACAAACGCCCAGGCTTCTTGCCCGGCACAGTTACAGCCAACTACCCATCTGGAGACGCCTGGAGCACGCCAGCAACCTGAAGGTCACCAACGAGTTAACACTAAGAGGCGCTGTTTTCAATGCGGGCGACAAGGACACTTGGCTGCAGAGTGTTACAGCGCGTCGGGAAACGGATATCCCGGTCCACAGGGGCGGGATCGGGTATAGAAGACCAAGTCCCCCTCGTCTCTCTTTCAAGGAGTTTTACTGGTCTTCCAACTACCAAAGTGGAGATTCAAGGAATTGGGATTCAAGAAAGCCTCCTCGATACTGGAGCAGCGGTTAACATAATCGACGCGACGCTTGTACCGGCTGATTGTAATGTTTCCCGGATTGCTCCACAACTTTTCACAGCCAACGGCGTCAAAGTTCACACCGGTGGACAAGTGAAGTTACTGGTCACTGCGCTCGGTGAGACGTCGTTAGTGGACTTCGTAATTTTGTCGAATTCCGTCTCTCCGATCATTCTGGGTTATGAGTGGTGCCAGAAAAACGGATTTTTTAAGTTGAACCCCGAACAGAACAAGGCCACCAACACCCCGCATCCATCCATGGAAACGTTACACGCCAGCATTCCACGATGCGAAAGTATTTTTGTGTGGCTTGTGTACCTCATTCGCTCATTTTCCCTCGTCGCTGTGGAAAAGTGGCACCTATTTCTAAAGTTGTTCTCCCAATATACCAACATCATATGTGCTCAAGTACAGCTATCGGATGACTTAAACGTATGCGTTAAAGACTCTGCTACAATACCTGCCGAGACTGCTTCAATGATACGCCTGACCGTAAACAACAAAAAGGTTTACGGTGAAGCTGTTTTCGACTCGTGGCTCTGTGCTAAACCAGGGAAGGAACTAGCTGCACCCCGGACACTCGTGGCTTGTACCAACGGAGAATTCGTCGCTCTTGTCGTTAATCTAGGTACCAACGACATCACTCTCAATCCAGGGAAACAGATTGGTGTACTCCAACCGTTGGCAAAGGACAAGATCTCAATACTGGCGAGTATTTCTCTAGGGTCAGATGACGAGTGCCGTGTTTACAGTCAGAATAATTCTTTACCGTGGGAACAATTTAAGTTTGGACCAGAATTGAGTTGCGAGCAGGAAACGAAAATCAAGAAAGTATTGTTGTCACATCGACACTGCATCGCCCTGAGTCCGGACGAACTTGGATGCACACCGTATGCAACACATACCATTGACACCGGTGACAGCCGACCAATACATCAGCCACTACGCCGCCTAGCACCAACAGAGCGTGAAACCATCAAACAGCAAGTGACTGAGATGCTCGACCACGGTGTGGTGAGTCCATCAACGAGCCCATGGTCATCACCAGTGGTGTTAGTTAGAAAGAAAGATGGCACTGTTCGGTTTTGTGTTGATTACAGGAAGCTTAATAGTACCACCAAGCTCGACGTGTACCCTCTTCCACGTCTTGATGACACCCTTGACCGACTGCAGGGAGCGGAATACTTCACAACATTGGACTTGATGTCTGGATACTGGCAGGTACCACTCGATAAAAGGGACGCTGAAAAGTCAGCCTTCATCACACCAGATGGTCTCTACCAATTCAACCGTCTTCCCTTTGGCCTTTGCAATGCCCCAGCGACATTTCAAAGACTCATGGACCGAGTTTTGGGCAATCTGAAGTGGACAATGGCGCTGGTGTATTTGGACGACGTTGTAATCTACGCAAACACTTTTGAAGAACATCTTCGAAGGCTCTCACTCGTACTTGACGCCATAAGTGATGCCAACCTTCGTCTGAAGCCCCAAAAGTGTTTTTTCGGCTTCAAAGAGATCACATACTTGGGACATGTGGTAAACAAAAACGGCGTTAAACCTGATCCCTCGAAGCTTGAAGCTTTGTTTGAATATCCGACGCCTACAACTATCAAAGACGTCAGAAGTTTTTTGGGATTTGCGTCATATTTCCGCCGTTTTATTGTTAACTTTGCTACCCGCGCTGCCCCCTTGAATTACTTACTCCGGAAGAACGTACCATGGCGATGGGGAAACGAAGAGCAGTCCTCGTTTCAAGACCTAAAGATGGCCCTTCTAAACGCCCCGGTGCTTGCTCACTTCGACCCGTCCTCGTCAAAGATAATTCTCCACACGGATGCTAGCGGGCAAGGACTTGGAGCTGTACACTACTAAGAATTTCCAGACGGTACTCAAAGAGTAATTTCGTACGCAAGTCGCCGGCTTGCACAGCAAGAAGAGAGGAATCGTCCATCTGAATTAGAATGCCTGGCCCTTGTCTGGTCGGTGCAGAAATTTCTGCCCTTACCTTTATGGTCGCCATTTTACTGTTGTGACGGATAATTCAGCATTGACCTGGCTTCATGAGCAAACGAGACTTGACAGCAAAACTGGCACGCTGGGCGATTCTACCGCAAGAGTATGATTTTGAAGTCATACATCGTAGCAGACGTAGTCATCAGGACGCTGACTTTCTATCTCGCAACCCACTAGACAAGATCCCTGAGGCTCCGGAGTGTGACACTTGTTTTTGTGGTGCGACTATTCGACCTACGTCACAGTCAATGTCAAGATAACGAAGTACAAGATATCGTACAGCGCCTCGCATTATCCGGTTTGACCAGACATTTACGGACTGCGTCGAGCATACCGAGTGGAAAATGGCCCACTGCTGTCACAGAAATCCCGGTCAACAACGATGGACCAGGTGATTCCAGCTTCTCTGAGGGCGTCACCGTGGTGAATTCCGCCATGATGACCCCACAGCGGTCACCTCGGTCGAGATAAGACTCTGGCTAAACTTTCCGAACGCTATTGGTGGCACGGATTCCGAAAGATGTTCCAGGTATGTCGTACAGTCCTGTGAATCATGTCAAAGAAGGAAATTGCCTGGTATTTCACCTTTCACCGAGATTCATCCGACTCAACCACCGCAAGCTGCTTTCGAACTTATTGGACTTGATCATTTAGGCCATTTCCGAAATCACAAAAAGCAACCGTTTCATTATGGTGTTGCTGTTGACCACCTTACTAAGTGGACTGAGCTACGTGCCAGACCTACAACGTCAGCGAATGCATTGTGGAGTTTCTACGTGAGCAAATAGTACTTCGCCATGGCGTGCCCCGCACTGTACTCACTGACCGGGGAACTCCATTCAGCTCTGTATTTAAACACGAGATGGTAACTCGCGGAATACACCATGCCAAGTCAGCACCCTACCGTCCCCAAACCAATGGACCCGTCGAGCGTGCTAATAGAACTATCGCCGATATATTGTACGCTTATGTTAATGCTTCACACTGACAATTGGGATGTACGTACCATAAGCGCATCGTTTCGCTTTGGGCCCGTCGCAACAAGCAGGCTACCATGACGACCCCTTTTAAACTGGTGTACGGTAGAGACTCCCGGTCTGCCACAGGAAGTCAACGTTATCCACTACGTGGAACCACAGAAGGCAAGAAATGCACGATCATTTTGAGGACGAGACTCAACGAGGCTCGCCGCCGGGCTCGCGTCGCAATCGCCAGAGCCCGGCTGCGGATGCTGGCCAATCACGCGACAGGACGTACCGAATGTCCCCCATCGTGCCTGGGGGATCTTGTTCTTGCACGCTGTCCCGTTAGAAGAGGAAAGGAAAAGCAACCCAAGCTACTTCCAAAATACAGAGGACCCTGTGAAGTGCTTCGACAAACAGGAACCCGTGAGCCTACCGACTACGAGTACCTCAATGCACCTGCCTGAGAGGCATCCCGGACTTTCCCGGCCCACCGCAGTCAACTGAAGCCCGACGTGTCTGGGAACAGACATTCCACGGGCAAGACCAGCGCGGGACACGAGACTGCCGAGGGCGGACGAGTCAGCCAGGAGGGGGCAAAATGTGACAGATAGGGCATTGAGGTGCAACGAGCGGGACAAACAGGAGGAAAAGAAGAAGAGTGGGTGGTAGACGGGAGAAGGACGAAGATGGCAGGAACGAGAAAAGCAATCTGTAACAATATATACACCTACAAACTGCGTTCATTGAACGCGCTGGACTTTTCGAGGACACTCGCATCTCTGATCCCTCAATATTAATTAATGGGACATACCAGACTCGGCAGAGTTGTAGCATGGGGGCTGCAATCGTTCCACCTCCTCCTGAACAAGTGGTGCATCCGAAAACCAACTCCAGTGATGTGAGATTGTTATTTATTAATTAATTCCATACAAGGGCCTTTGTAAGCATTGCAGAGAGGTTACTAAAATTACCCACGTTATAATATTATAAAAACCACTGACATTCATGAGCACAAAACGGGCCCAGCTACCGAAAGTAAATTTTACACTCGTAAGAAATAAATATTGCAGTAACTTGTTAATTGCAAAAACAAGCACACGATCTGAGCATCTGTTTAATAGTATGTTTTGATGCATTGTTATATAGAAGGACAGTTCCTATACTTATGACCACAATAGACCCTTTGCAAAACCCATCAAGCGATACAGCCTTCATCACTTTTTTTCGCCGTAAAACACACGAATGGGGCTCCAGTTCACGTCGAACGTTAATGCAGCATTCGAGTCCAATAGGCGCTGAGACAACTTCACAGTGATTGCTGACATAATATTCTTGTCAAACAAAATGCCCAAAGTATGAAGGCCTTGGGTAATTAGAGTAGTAGCTACTGTAGTTCGTTTCATCGACAATTTAACAAACGGCGAAGGCGACAGTCTCGGTGATTTAATATGCACGTTGGAGAGAAGCACGATGACAATATCTAGAGTGCTCATCTGCACAGATTTGTCACACACCTTCACTCTGTCTCTCTGATAGGCTCGAGGGGCGGTGGCGGTTGCCCTTTTCCAAGTTTCGGTAAACGAAGTATAGGCAGCCCACCATTTTGAAAAAAAGTATACTGAAGAGACGGAAAGAAATGGTAGTAAAAATATTTTAACGAGACTGCTCTTCGGGCAAGGGATGAACACAAATATGAGTCATCTTGTCCAGGTAATTGGAACAATTAAATAATTCACCGACTAATAATACAAGGCACTCTTGATGAAAGAAATTATTGCTGCAATAAAGCCTACGAAAGAAAAATGTGCAGTTAATCTTCTATTTCTGAGTTGCAATACATTTAACGAATTACTGATATTCGTGTTTCTATCATCTGGACCTTTAAAAGTGGGAATGCATTCTTTTAAAGATTCTAGATGTTGGAATGATGGATTACACAACCATCTAAGAAGAGTAGAATCATACACATGGTAGCTTACTGTGAACTATTGATACCGATTGGCAACGTAGAATGCCTACTAATACAAATTTCTAAGGAACATCGGATGCAACATTTTGTGTACTGATCAATCAAAAATGTGAAGACTTGCAGTGTCCTGAGTTTCAAGGGGACAAATAAACTATTTTATGAACATAAGTAATTAACTTTTTCCGAATGATTGGTTCGAAATGCTTTGTAAGGGCTTTGCATGCACGTTAATTAAGCAGACGCCAGCTTTTCACTCTAAAAAAAGTATTGCGATCGAATGTGGATTCGTCGATTAGCAAAAAAGGTTGAAGCTCAAAGGAGCTCCTTGTTAAAAGTTGCTATGGTTATTCGGTGATGCAGGGCTGAAACAACTTTCCCTGGGCCCTAACGCGACGTGTACCATTCGCTTCGATTCTGAGACATTCAAACGTTCAAACGAAGCTAGAAAATGCGAATATTTTATGCTAGAGATTTATATCGTAAGATTGTTGGTTAGTTTGCAAAACGTAAATATGGCAGGAGCTTCTTCGCATAATCGTTGTTATGGTGATGCAGTTACCTAGGGCTGAAACAAATTGCACCTATAGCTCCGCGTCCGACGCATACATTTCGCGTCGACTCTCAGACATGATCCAACATTCAAACAAAGCTAAGAGAATGTGCAAATTTGATGCTAAAAACACTCAAAGTTCGATCGGATCCTCGAACACCTCCGGGAGATACGAGCATCGGGTACGGTTATACGGCTGATGCTGCCTCATAGGTGTTAATATCCAAAATGGTCCAGAAGCGACATTGAGCAAAAAGAGGCATAAAGTCCCATTTCTCATATGTTTTGCATTATACCTGCGTCAGCGAGCACGAAGAAAGCCCGAAGTCGTCGGAGAAAGCGGCTCACCCAAGGCTGCCGCGCACCGAACAAACTCGCATTCCCTGTCGGCTCTGGGCGCTGCCATCTTACCGGTGACGTCACGGCTCTTGTGAGGTAATGTGATGCGTGGTCACTCTGCGTACAATATGGGGGCAGCCGGGGGCGCCACTTCCGAACTGCCGGTTTATCTCTCTAAGCCCCTCTACCTCGTTGAATAAAAGGTGCCCGAAGGGTGAGCGCTAATGGTTCCGTGAGCAAATAGAATTACTTTTTTGTGGGGCATGAATTGGGCGGTATCTAGCCCCCGCCTAGCTTAACTGCCACGTGAAATTACTTCCCGCCTGGCCCTGCCGCGCATATGCGGCAAAAGCGATTTAAACTTCTTTCATGCTTGGCAAAATAATTTCTGGTTACCGTGCAACAGCTGCTTCGAATTTGCTTTTTTGAGAGCGGCTCTTATGGTGAATTCCCGCTCGCAGATCTCGAGCGCTCCAAAAGCGCTCCATTTTGAGCGCGCATATTCCGCTCGCAGATCTGGCTCGACGAATGGTCATCTTCCGCCTCGTAGATCTCTGGCAGCTACCGCCCCGTGCGAGCGCCTCAGAAGCTCCGCCAAACTTGATCTGCGGGATTCAGAAGATCTACCCGGAACTTGACAGAGCGCCACAGAGCACGCTACGTCATTTCCTTTCCCAGGACGGTGGCGCATGCGCGGCACGGCGTTGCCGGCGACCGGCCTCCTTCCTCGCCGTCGGCGAGGGACGGGAGACGGTGCCGAAGTCGGTCGGGGTGGGTCTTCTTGGATGCATCGGTTGTTTACGCGGGATTGTGACGGCTCGGACGCTTCTACCTCGCGTTGAAAGCCGGGACAGGAGCGTGACCGATCGGAAGCGCTGGCATCTGTGATCGTGAGAGGAAGAACGAGAAAGAAAACGGCAGAAAATCGGATGGAGGCCGACGCTAGGTTAGGCCTGTTCGTTTTGCCGCACGCGATTGTTTGCTTTTGCACGCTGCATGCCTGCGACGTTTTCTCGCGCAATGGCCGAGCAGAATTAGGCGACAACTGTGCCAGTGATGGTTTGTTACCTCTGTGTCTGCTAAAAGTCGTACCAGCTATTTGAACTCCGCCGATGGCAATGCGCTGGCCGCGTGCCCCGCCGCTTCGAGGCGGCCGAAAGGTATGTGACGGTGCCAGTGCGGACGATCGTCCTCGTTATTTGTGACATGGGCATCCGTGGATGTGTGACATTTTCGCCCGTCCTGTGTCGTGTGGTGACTACCCGGCAAGCTAGCGGCAGTTGTCACTGGTCGTCGGAAAGATCAGTCGGCTAAGCGTTTGCCGGGCATCGTCAAAGTTCGAGCGGCGGCCATCTTGGGCGGCCGAGGGGGAGCAGTGGGAGCGGGGAGGGGTCGCTCCAAAAAAGGCGAGTTCATCTTCCGCTCGTCGATTCGGAGTGTGTCCCACGGAGCGGAATTTTGCCTCCCTCGCGGATTTTAGAAAGCGCTCCGGATCTACGAGTGGAAGTCACCAT
>JAZHYW010037114.1:0-18219 GCA_037355805.1 Ixodes ricinus
GTATATTTATTGGTGTATCTCCAGTGTTGTACGGAATGGCGTTCCTGGAACACGTTCCTTTTAAGGGGGATTCAACCGCTCGTCACTCAAAGGGCAAATTTCGCTACACAAACCTGACTTCCAGGAATTCACAAGAGTATTCATTATTTGGAGGTTAATTATGAAGACGTAATGAAGGTTGTACGGCCCTTGGATTTTTCCTTGAGAGTGTTGGAGATTTTTCATAAAATCCAGAAATATGACCGTTTTGGCTGTTTTGAGCGCGTTTTGAGACATTTTTGAAAATAAAATTATTTAGAAGACAAACGTGACAAAACGCTTGGCCGTACGTACTAGGGGTGTTTGTGATCTTAATTTTAAGACCATGACGATAAAACTTAATATTGTTGTATTTGCGTATTTGTGTAAAAAAAATCACCCCGTTAATTTTATTTCCAACGTGTTAAACCAGATGGCGACACTAGTACTAAATGCCTCAAAACGGAGATTTTCTTGATATTTTTCTCTCGAGCTCGAATTCGACCACGATGGCTGGTGGCTCGGGAATAGGCAGCAAGTGTAGCGAAAGCTCGCGCTGCGAATCCCACTGATCGTGGATTCAATCTCCCGCCCCGGCCCGTTTCAATCTGGATGAGCATCGTACTGGCGTGCGGTAATGTGTCACTGTGATGCGCGCTAAAGACGTCAGCCTAGCAGCGATATACTGCACTGGCTTTCATCTCCAACGAAGACACCAGACTCCCTTGGTGCTGACTAACTCCTCCCTGTCTAAACATACACACAACAGAATTACAATTGATGGCTCCGTTAGTCTGCACTTATTGAACGTTGCAAAAAAAAACTAACGTGTCTATTAGTAACCGATTCAAGGTTCCGCAACTTTGTCGCGAAGCTGGCACATACCTGCGATCAACTTAGACCCATCCTTTGTGATGCCTCAACGTACATTATCACTGCCGCATAATATATCGCACTGCATTATCATTATCACCCCTAGACGGGCCTCACAGGCATTCATTGTACGGGCTGCATGCCCTCTGTGGCGCGTGCGCTTACAGAAAAAATAAATAGATATCTACCTACAAACGAATATTTTGGTTCTATGCGTTACATCAGTGAGAACGGTCGTGTTCCTTGATGACACGGGGAGAAGATCGATGTTTGCAAGTGCTGCCAAAACCAGATTTTGACGAACAGCAAGAATAAATGCCATGCATAATAGGGTGTCTAAATGCCCATTCACACAGTTGGGTTTTAGTGTGTTTGACTGCGCTGCGCCGAGAAACGGAAGCGATTCACCGGCACATCTATGCTTTGTACGAAGCGTGGAATTCAATTCAAGGCGCAGCTTGGCACGCGACATACGAAGCAGGGATATCCTGGTTTTTCGCAGCCGAAACGCTGTCAAACACACCCAAACACACTAAATGTGCACTGTGTTTACGGGACTCTAGAAGAGCGTTACCGCTTGCTACTGCGGCCACGGTGTACTGCTCCTGTGTGCGTTGCAGATCATGCTTCGAAGTAAAACAGCGCGAGCTCCCGGTTGCACTGCCGCTCTGGGCGATTGAAGGATCGCTATGCTCATGCCCAAGTCAAGCAAGAGTGACCAATAGAAACAACCAACACCGACAAGCCTCAATCAAGGAAATGACTTACACGCGTAAATGTACCTTTGGCAGGCTTGCAATTGCTCGTGCTTACTTCAAAAGCACCGAGAGACAAGAAGCCTGTAAAATATACCTTTGCGTGCGTGCTTCATTTGTGTTTGTGAGTATGTTTATGCAAAAATATTCCAAAAAGCCGGGACTCACGATTATCAAACAAACTGCGCCGACTTTACATAACAAGATAAACAATTTTAATAAACGTTTCGTTTCCCATGCGGGAAACATCATCAGTGAAACCTTGAAGCAGGAATGAGCGAAAAACTTCAACGCAGGTTCGTGGAATCATGGTTCATCCGGAGTGGCTCATCGTCCTGCAACTCCAACCGCGACCCCTCCCCGATGTGTAGGCGGACTTGCTTATAATAATATAATAATAATAATAATAATATATAATAATAAAAATAATAATAATAATAATAGTAATAATTTGTTTATTTAATGTTCCCCAAAACAACCACGCGGGTCTTCACATTGGCGCACAAGACAAAAAGAAGATACACAGCACACGCATGGCTTAAAATGTACAAATTAGCACGCAAATAGGTCGCTCACTTCACACAAAATGTATGCCTATAGAGTTTCAACTTTTAACTAGACTTTCCAAGTTCCGGCGAAAAACTGGGAGATCTGTGAAGATGTCCAAAGTAGAGGATACGATTGTATTAAATCAAATTTGCATACGGGACAGTGGAGAGTTTAGACATGAATAGGGCTGTTGAAGTTTTTTCGCTCATTCCTGCTTGAAGGTTTCACTGATGATGTTTCCCGCATGGGAAACGAAACGTTTGATTACATTGTTTATCTTGTTATGTGAAGTCGGCGCAGTTTCGTTGATAATTATGTTTATACAGCCTGAAGTTAGTCTGCCTTAACGGGTGACTTGTGCGGTGTCCTTCTGGGTCTTGTGTCTCGTCCTTTGCTGACTTCTGCTGTGACTTGTCCTTTCCTGACTAGTGCTGTGACTTATCCTTTGCTGACTTGTGCAGTAACTTGTCCTGTGTCTTTCTCGTTCTTGTGTCTCGTCCTTTGCGCTCCAGTGTTTGTAATGGTGACTTGTCTCTCAGCTGTAGATGAGCAATTTAGTCAGTGCAGTACAACCGCTAGCCTGTGGTTTTTAACGTGCACCACGCAGTAGCGATACACGACTGCACGCCGGTACGATGCTCATCCAGATCGAAACTGGCGGGGGCGGGGATTGATTGCTTCATTTGCTTGAAGCTTATCGGTGTCGATTGTTTCGTTTTGTCGCTCTTGGGAACTAGGGCATAATAAACAACAACCATTTGTGTCCCTTTTCCCCCTTCCACTGGGAGGAATCTTTGTGCTTCTCCTTATTTGGACATGTCATCATATTTGGTAGCGGAAGTGGACGTCCGGAGGAAATATTTCTTCATGGTACGGGAGTGCAAAATATAAAACAGGAGTCGCACGTAACGCTCAAGCTACGAACAGTGCATCTGGCAAGCTCAATAAACCCTTTCGAAAGTTTGACTTCTTTTGAAGACTCTGAAATCCCTCCACAATTACGGATACAAGCGTGAGGTCTTTGTGTTCGAGTGCACTTCAGCTGCAAGAGCATTCGTGCAGCGGGAGCGCAAACCAAAGGTACAAACTTGCCCGCTTGCAGCATTTCTGATTATCAGATTCCCACGCTCCGCAATGTTGGTTGTTCCGCCATAGTGACAGTGGATTAGCCGACGTCCACCTAAGTCTAATATCGTCAAAACAAGAACTAACGTTGTAATCGAATGTGACATTTATATAAGCGAAATACACTTGGCAGCAAAAAAAGAAAATAAAGACTTGTTTTATTTTTTGCTGGCGTTCTTTTTCTAATTAAAATAATTCCTAAAGGTGTCCACAACATAAATTATTTTACATTGTTAGGCTAAGCTGGACGTCATTCATAAATAAATTTATTATTCCTTTTTTTATATCTTGATCCAGTTGACGTCACGTTCTCAAACTTTCGCGTTCGATTCCAACTGCTGGCGTCACATTCTCAGAGTTTCAGCTTCCCGGGATGGGTAATTTATTTACACGGGCCAAAAAACACTATTTTCTCAAAAACATAAACTTCAGGCACTGCACGCGCTCATCTCTTCTGTATAAGTAAGTATAAGTAAATAATCACAATATGATATAACTGTTTTAAGCAAAATATATTTTTTCTTTCAAACATTTATAAAGCTGGAGACGCCAGCCCATGTCGCACAAATTGTTGTGTGTATGTTTTTACAGTCGGAAGCAGGTCTGCCTCAGTGGGCGTGTCTCAGCTGTAGATGAGCAATTTAGCCAGCGGAGCACAACCGCTAGCCTGGGCAAGGTGAAATTAAAGGGGAAACTGAAAACTAAGGCATTCAAATTGTTGTTAGACTCCGCTGTAACCACTGATCTCTATGACAATTGCTGGATCGCGTTTGCCCGCTCCGTGAATGCGGCCACTGGCGGCCATCTTTTGGTAGTGTTATATTACCACTAGCCAACGTTACTAAAACACTCATTTGGGAAACTCACCCTTGAAACCTGGATCTCTGGCGTCCACCGAGACCGAGCTAAATACGATAACAGCGCCACTCTTTAGCGACGAGTTGAAACATTAAAGTTCTTTATATAGCTACTGCGAGATGGCCCTGCGAGATGGCGCCACTGGCCCTTGCCCGACTCGACCAGAACCATGCGTGCAGCCGTGCAGTTCCCGGAGTGGACGCTGGTGCAGAAATGGCGGCATTGCGATCGCCATTAGCTCGGTTCTCGAGTACGGATGGGAGCCTTTTCCAAAGCAGGCTCTATGGCAGTTTCCCAACTGAGTGGTTCTAGTAACGTTGCCACTAGCCAAGGTACAGCTGCTGCAGCCACTATCATCCATCCATGGCAGACAGCGTTGTGGCAGTTGTGGTGGCAGGCTGCCATCAAAATAGCGTGGGTGATATTTCGTGCTTGATTAAAATTGTTTGACGAAACATGTTTTTCAAACCCGGCATGAACGGTAGCCCGATCTTTAAGGACCCGGTGAAGGTTTCACTGAATCGCAGCACTGGGGAAAAGCAGCACAGCACGCATCGAAAGAAGCATCGAAAGCAGACACCTGTACGGAGTCTGCTTTCGACGCGAGCTGCGCTGTTTTCCCCGACGCTGCTCTTTCGTAGAACTTTCACCGGGTCCTCGAAGATGAGGCAACCGTTCACGCCGGGTTTCAAGAATCTGCTTCGTCGAACAACTTCAATCATTCACGAAATATCACCCACGGTACAGTGCACTAGATCCACGGCTATTTTATGGCAGACTGCCTCCATTGCACTGTCCGCCATATTACTATGATGGTTAGAGATAATATAACTCGGCCAAAAAAATGGCCGACCGTGGCTGCATTCCCGTCCATAGACGGAGCTGGTCAAACGCGATCCAGCAAATAGACATATACTGGGTGTATCAAGGAGCGGCAGGCTCTCTAAATCGACCGCAAAAGTCTGTTTCTCAACCTATCGCGTTCCGATTTTGTGCAGCGTTGGCCACAGGTGGTGCATTTTTCTATAAAATTCGCAAAGAGCGAGCTTACCTGAGGAAAAAGTAAAGAAAGAAAAAGGCTTCGCTCCTATGGAAAACGCAGCGAAGCCACCGGTCTTCAAACCATAGGGCGCCCTATGGTTTGAAGACCGGTCTGAAGACCGAGTGACGTCAAACGGCCCTGGAATGTGGCCAACGTAAATTTTCAATTAAAAAGTTTTAGTTTAGGTTAATTTGAAAATTAACGACCACGATGAACTCATCTCTCTTGCGTCACGGCGCGGTGGTGGCGCGTCGGGCGTACGTCCGGTCTGGGGCTGTGGGCGGAAGGCCCCATGTGAGACGTGTATTCCTGCGTTGTTTTGAAAGGAACCTGACAAAAACCTGCCTTCTCGTCAAAACGCCGCTACTTGGGCTGTACCAAAAGAGTCAAGAAAGGTTTCACGATCAGTTTTCATGTGCTCGGTTCGTCCGAGAACGTGGATATGTGAAGTGAAAATGGAAAACCAGACGCCGTCGGACCACGCTTGCTTGGGCGGGAAGCACTTTGGGTTGAATCAACGGATACTTGTGGTCATCAGATTTATTTGTTTTGTTTCAACAGGAACGCCAGAAAACCGTCAAGTTGTACGGACCACTTGCGGACTACGTTCAGTGCGTCTTCAAGTTCGAACGGCCGCCTGATCGTTCGAACTGTCGTCTGCTCTTTAAAACGCTTCTGCTTGTCGTCTGCTCTTTTAGAAGACACCGGACCAGACATGTACGTAACGCGTTACAAGTAACGAGTTACTTGTACCTAGTTACTATTTTCGGTAACGAGTAACGTATTTAGTTACTTTTTGTAGAAAAGGAACGAGTAACGGTATTTATGTTACTTTGAAGGCCAAGTAACGAGTAACGCTATCTCGTTACTTTCGAGGAGTAACGTGAACAACACCGCTTAAACAGCCTTGTTTTTATTCTAGCCTGAGTATGCGTCTAATGCGACAAAGGCAGATGGGCAACCCGAAAAACAACTAAACAGTATAACAGTACAGCAACGTATATCGCTAAACATTTCAGTCGAACAGTTCGCCTGCCGTGTCCAGCGATAAATGTTTCTGTACTCAACTCTACAGCTGGGAATGTCCTTCACCCAGCAGAACACAATGAGCTCGTTGGTTGAAGCTTCTAGAACCGGGTACGGACCGAATGAAAACCCGGAGGTTGCGAACACGGGAAGGCACAGAACCCATTACCCGCTGTCCTCAATGAAACCACAATTGCCGAAGATTCACCAGCTCTTCCTAAAGCACAACACTGCCGTCCATTCGAGCGCTACGGTAGAGCGACGCTTCAGCGTCTCCGGAGATGCATTTTCAAGGAAGCGGGGTAACATAACTGATGAAAACTTCGAGAAGCAGAAGTTGCTTAGAGGGGGCGCACCTCAGAGCCCCATAGAGAATACATGAGGTTTTTCGCCAACTTAAAAAAATTCTCACTTAATAACGGCTGCGCGGATCTGCTTGAAAATTTCGGCTTTAAAGACATTGAGGCATTATCGAGACATTCAATGGAACAAATGTTTTATTATAAATTTGATTATATTCTTTAAAAAATCATGAAAATGGTCAAAATCGGCTAATTCGGCACTCTTACGTTCGGAGCGAATTTACAAAATTATTTCAATGCAAACGAAAAAAGTATTTCATTGAATGTCTTCTAAATTTATTACGGAATCGAATAATATCAAAATTATTCACGTAAGTCGATCTGTTCCGTAACTACAGCGAATATAAAGAACCAAGGTGTCGGTGCTTGTTTTCGTTGTTTTTAAGGTACCTCTCTCTCCCGTGAGGTGGCGCTCGCTGTCCACGAAATGCGAAATCGTCCTTTCGGCGATCGGCCGGATTGGCACTGTGCAAGGTGTTCTTCCGCGCGCGCCCGTATCCTGTTTCATTCTGCACGCCGAAGCGTCAGTGTGCGTGTCTCGCTTTCCTGGTTATCGGTAAATAGATCTGCGTGTTTTTTTTTTGTTTTTTTTTTGACACAAAGTTTTATTTTATTGTTATCTTTCACACTAACGTCCTTCGCCCTTGGGGTCGTGGAAATCGGAGATGAAACGTGCACAGAGTAGATCGCTCTTTGCCTCCTTTATATTTTTCACGGACGTCCTGCGACCTCCGTACGGTTCGTGGTCACCGCAATCTGACGCGAGGAAAAACGGGTCGCCTGCTCTGTAGCCAGGGTATTTCTAGGGGAGGGTGATAACTCGCTGTTCTTCTGGAAATTCACATATTGCCCCAAAAGGTGGCATGGGTAATGATTAGGGTATGTTTTTTCGGTGTTTATTTTTGACCAAAAATCGGCGCATGTTTTTCGACGCTTACTTTTTAAACACCAGTGTATTATGGTTGAACGTCTCGTGACGACGCTAAAAAGCGTTGATAGCAGAGGAAGAAAAATGCGATTAGACAAGAACATTTCGAATTTCCAATTCTATTCACATATTTCATACGCTTTTCTTCTCGTGGGAGCATCTATCCCGACGAAAAATGCCTAAGTCATTGAGCTGTGAACGCATACGCAGTGTACAATCGTTTGGCCTAGAGAGCTATTGTGCACGCTCGAACGCGCTTCACAGCCCAGTAGACAAAGTTGGTGGCACCCAGAAGGCGAGTTTTGGAATGGTCTGTAGTAGGCAAAAGAAACAAATAACAATCAACGCATCTCAGTTCCCCAAGCGAAGAGGCGCGTTTCTAAGGTCAATGGTTCCGGACGACACTAATGTTGTTGGCGTTGTCTTCCAAGAACCACACCGACCTCTGAATAGGCACTGGAAGGATGGAGGATCAACGAGATAACATGTTTCACAAACTTCTACAGAGGAGGCGTTTCGAAGAAACTAGCCGTCACTGGGGCGGGAACATTCACCGACTTGAGTGTTTTAGTTTTACCCAGGCCGAATATTTCCAACCACCGGAGTTTTTCGGCTGTAACCAATTTTGTATTTTCGTCACCGGCGGATGTTTATCAACTCAGAATATTAAAGTTCATCCTGAAAATTGTTTTTTTTTCATTGGTGAATAGAGGTGATTTGTTCAGTTCAAAACTTCGCATCGTACCATGAAAGCTAACACAACGATCGAAGTGTTCAACATGAAAAACCGGTACGATGGCATCCTTCGACATCATTACTTCTATAAGCACCGAAGCCGCCTCGTATCCCATTGTTATTCTTGCAACAGTACTTATTTACTTTCTGTGCATTACGGATGTTACGACGCTAAGTCGAGACTTGAAGCTAAGATCAAGGAAGAGCCAGTTTAAATCAGGAAAATATAATTAACACTGTAGCAAAGTAAATCCATCATATCGATCGGAAATACGATTTGACACATTCCATCTGAACACATACCGTGTGTGCACAGCGAATGCAATACCGAGTCAGCGTGCAAAACGCCGCCACACTACGCTACCATAACATCTAAGCGCTTTTTGCATAGCACCGAGCACCGAAAAAGAGAAAACAGTTATTCATTCACATAAACGAAGCAAATTTATTTAAAGCCCGGACACTCCGTACGTTCAGTCTGCCTAAGGTTATCAATAGACTCGACCATGTCATTTGTCGAAACAGATAAAAGACGTTGGCAAAAATGATTAGACTGAATAAGTGAATCTAACGCACGTATTTTACCAACCGACGGTCGCGCGCCTTCAATACCATTTCCAATTGTCACTGCGCACCTTGGACACACTTTGGGGAGCAAAACATATTTACATCGCCGCCCGAGGTCTTCATTGAACGTGTAGTGCTGACCAAAATAAAACGCTAACCTGACTCTCAATCGCTCGCCGCAAAGGACGATTTCGAAAAGGCGGTACTGTACGTCACTTGAGATAGAACACCCAAGCTATAGAAACGAGCGTCGTAAAAAAGGGGACCGACATTTTTATTCCTACCTCCGAACAGAAACGAGCGTCACCCACTGCATCACCCAGCAGAGAGGCCGGACTCGGCCACCGCGCGTATTATCACTGAAGTCCGATGCAATGCACACTGAGCTGACTGACCACAGACATACCAAGCGCGCGCGAGGGAGGGAGAAGCTTCCTCCGCCGGGAGAACACGACACATTTCGGGGATCTATTTCACGCAGCGGATAACGCGGGCCTTTTCACACTCCGATACTGGCGCCATCTACAAGTCGCGCGTTCAACCATGTCGCGAGCCGCGCGCCATCTGGTGGCTGAAACGGACGAATAAATAGAGGTACCGCGCCCTCTTAAGTACAACGACTACTAAAACCAAAGTAATAAACCGCGAAACAAAAACAGTTGTGTATTTGGTCGTCAAAGTAACGTGAAAAGTAACTCGTTGCTTTTGGAGGTAACTCACGCGTTCTTTTTGAGGATCGGTAACGAGTAACGTATTTAGTTACTTTTTGAGTGAGTAACGAGTAACGGTATTTGAGTTACTTTTTTGGGGTAACGTGTACATGTCTGCACCGGACCGTAGACCAAATGTTGGCCCGGTACTTGCGATAAGAAGTAAGGGCAGGCTTCAAAAGACTTGAGTTTGAAGGTTGGTAAGCAGGCTCGATGTAAACAGTAGATACAATATGTTGATCATTGTTGCCAGTGGCCTTCACCGACTTGTTATGCCTGATTCACTTGGTCCGATTCTGCTTGCGATTTTCAGTATCGACGTCGGCCATCTCAGCTACGGTTCACACTTTTTGCAGCCCGAGCGACGTCGCGACTAAAAATTGCGAGGTGAAATCTCACCATGCAAATCAGACGTCAGCTTACATTCCGCGGCATCCACGCCGAATGAATCGCCGCACGTCACATTATTCACGCGAAGTTTTTCGGTGTAGCGAGGCTCGGTAATTTCACTGAGGCCGCTCAAATAGTCAGACATGGCCAGGAAGACGTAGAATCAACAATTCGAACCCGAAAAAGGGCAGGTGGACTCACACCGACGCCGACAACATCGCATTTCAATGGTTTGTTTATGGGCAACGGCGAGGCTTCTTGCTCACACCCCCATCGCGCATACGCGGCGCCGGTGGTGTCCGCTAGGGGCGCTCCGGTTTGTTTGTAAACATGAGTCGGTGTAGTCCGCCTGAAAGGCGTAACCTCCAGTACAAAACGTATTTCGTATTACTCTTGTAGTCTGTGTGTTTTTAGAGCGCAACTCTTAAGCGCCCGTTTCCGGCTTGAGCAGCGTCGGCGAAACCGCGCGGTGCATTATGGGAAATTTCCCAGGATGACGTCACGACGGTCACCGCGCGTTGCATTATGGGAATTTCCCCTAATTGCGGAAATTTTCCCGCTAAATTTAGCGGAAAATTCCTCGCTAAATTTAGCGGAAAATTTCCCGCTAAATTTAGGGGGAAAAATTCCCCGCTAAATAGGAAACAAGCAGGAAAGGAGGAGGGCAGGATACGCATTAGGAGGAGGGGCATGCCATCCTCTCGTACCTTCCCCTCCTACTTCTCAAGAGCTGCACTATAATTCGGCGTTACAGAAAATTGTAAACGCCTTTCTTTTTTTTTTCTTTTTTTTTTCTTGTTTGTTTGTTTGTTGTATTAAATGGGCAATCATTTACTTTCGGGCTGGGAAAATGATTTTGGTTTGGGATTTTACTAATCCCATATCGTTGTGGGCCAAAGGAAAGAGGGTGGAAGTCAAAAGCCTGCTTTTGGTACAAACGTTTTAACATAAAGCGTACTACTTCGTGCTTCCTTTCCTTCGAAAGCTCTCCGCCTTTTCACTGCGATACATCCGCGGTACCGAAAGCACATCAGCCGACCCCCAGCTCGGTCAGTGGACACAAGCACGGCGCCACTCGGACGTATGCACTTGCGCTCGTCAACGACCAACCCGTCGTCGAATATTTGGAATCGCGTTCCTGGCCGATGAGTGCCGTGAACTCCGGAAAGAGCGCCTCAACTCCCGTCCGATGCATAGAATTTGTAATTCACCTTGTCATTAGCTCAGCAGCGTGTCCTTCGCGGAAGAAGCTGGAAACGAGTACGCCACACTATTATGCACCATTATGGACGGAAGTTAAGTCGCTCTTTTGGCAGCGCATCCTTAATCGTTTGTCAAAATTAAAAAACAAAAACGCATCGTTAAATATGTAAAATAGTCTTAGAATGACTGCTCTCAAAACTTGGATTTGAACATGGCCAATCAGCCCGACATTTAAACAGGCGGCTCTCACTCAATCTCATAAAACTGCAACCCCCGTTTTTTCTCATGTTCTTTTTTTAATTTCTGTTGAAAATAAAATTATAAACCGTGTATATAGTAACTTATTTTGGCATGTTAATTTATAGTGAGGACAAACAAAACAAATATCTTAATTTAAATCTTCTTCAATGTTTCGATTCTAATAGAGCACATTTGCCGTCTTCCTCGTTAGTATAGTGGTCAGTATCCCCGCTTGCTGTCACGCGGGGAGACCGGGTTCGATTCCCCGACGGGGAGATTCTTTTTTTTTTATTTCTTTGTTCGGAATATCAGTTGTCTTTTGTTTGCTTTTATTTGCTTTAGTTTTGTGTGGATGCGAGGCTCTGTAGCTACGTTTTACAAATGCTTCTGTGCGCTCGAACGAATGACCGGAAGTGAACACTGAACAGTCATACAAGCTTGTGGAAGTCACGGGGAAAAGACGTTACACAACTAGGGAAGGAAAGAGAATACTTGCGCACCTACAGTTATCGGTCGACGTAGTGATATAGCTAGAGATAAACTAATTTTATGAAAACAAAATTTAGAATAATTTGATAATACACCCCTCAAGACATTAAAGTTAAAAAAAAAAGAAAATACCAATTTTCTTTTCTGTTTTTTTCTTTTTATTTATTTATTTATTTACACATACTGCGACCTCTGTGAGGTCATTGCAGGAGTGGAAAATACAGAGAGAGAAAAAATTAACATTCAAGCATTACAACATGCCCTTGAACATAACAGAAATGCGAACGATGAACGCGTCATGCGTTACTGAAAAGAATAGGCAGAACCGCGCTAATAAAATCACCATAGGGGAAGAGTACGTATTTCCCCATCAAGATCATTCCAAATTTCAATACTATGTGGAAAAAACGAATATTTAAAGCAGTTAGTACGAGACTGAAAAGGAACAATATTTAATGAATGAGATCGTCTGGTGCGTGAACTGGTAGAAAATGAAATATATTTACATCGCTCTATCTCCACAGTCCTCATTAACAATTCTGTGCAACATTTTAATTCTATCAACCGTACGCCTTCTAGACAAGAGGCTCCAGCCCCAGAGATGAAACAGCCGAGGAGGGCGAAACATTACGGTCATACCTATTCAAAATAAACCTTACAGCCTTGGCCTGGATAGATTCAATGAGACTAATGTCTTTCTTAAAATAAGTGATCCCAAACAACAGATCCTCTATTCTTTACTTTCCAATGTTGGAAGTTTATCATTGCGCCTGAGTTTATTCTTTATATTTTGTTTATGGCTGGTCCTGTCTTAAAACCAGCTGTTATCAGACTAAACCGCAAAGGCCGAGAATACAACTTAAACACACCATTAAATAATTTTGGACTCGAATTTTACTAAATGCAAACCGTTTAGTGGGTAAAAATAAAACAAGCCCACGAGGATAAGAAGCAAAGGCCCAATTTTGCTCTGAAATATTAAAAATAAATGTGGCCTATTTCTTATCTCCTTTCTCTTCAAAGCTCTTTGCCCTTTCACCGTGATGTATCCGCAGTGGCCAAGCACGTTATCCGAATAAAGCTCAAGTACTGGATGCGAGGACTGCGTCACCCGCACAAGTTTGCTAGTGTTAAAAAGCGCGGTGGAAACCTGGGGTCATCGCATTTTTAAGCTAACATCGCCCAAGTTCATAGTCTGACTATATTCCTGTTTCTGTCGATGAAAGCAAAGTTAATCCAACTAAAACGTCGTAGCGAGCGTCGGCAGATCGTGGAGTGCCGACCACGTTGGGGGAAAGAAGGCTGCACCTTAAAACAAAAATTTGTAATATAACAGGAAATGTTCGGAAAATTTCAGTCAAAATATCAAACGGTAGTGTTAGATTAAAATACAAAAAAGCTTACCGGTTAAAAAACAGGGCTTATGGTATCCTCAAGAACACAAGTTTTTGGTAAATGAACAGTCCAAAAGATACTTGTATTATCAGCTGGAAAAAAAAAAACACGTCTCAATTGAGACTTTGTGTTGTGTTGTCTTATTCAGTTCGTCTGTTAAAATCACACTGGCGCCTAACTTTTTGTTCGTTAATACTTGTATTATAGCTAAAAAGCGCAGCGTTCTATCTCTACAAAACGTCCTGTTTTCTGTTAGAAAACAGATTCTAGTATTGACACATCCCAAACATTTTTGGTGAATACACATGAATAGACAAAGTCAAAATATTGTAAAAATACACAACTTCCAGTCATTCCTACAAAACGAACGATCATTAAATCAGTGACCGAAGTCATAGATAAAATAAAGTGTTGTTGCGAAGGAATATTTGCTCGAAAAGCATGGTAAAGTACTATCACTTTCGAAAGAAATGCGAACAGCGGAGCGTGTGGCCGTCGACACATGCTGCGCCTACTGGAGGACTCTGGAAAATTGATAAAACTGCGAGTTGGATGGAAAGGCGCCGCGCGAGTGTGCGTCCTCCTCCAGTGTGTTTGACCCTCGCCCAGCAGAACCCAAGTTTCCACGCTGCTCCGGTTGCTCGCTGGAACTTCCGTCGCAGCCCCTTTCGTTGGCTCGACACGAGCCACGCGAGGAAGCTGGCCCCTCGCAGCAGGAGCAGGCTGCTTGCGCGCGCGTCCGTGGAGCATGACCGCAGCGTCATGCTCTCTCCTAACTTCCGCAGTTTTTTAATACGATAGCGTTATTACGCTACTGCTCAAGATTTTCAGCTCTATAGGTATTGTCTTCTGTGCTTGCACCACATTGCACCGCGCGTATGCGTAGCGGCAGTACGCACTCTTTCACATTCGTACTTTCTTCAAAGGACCTGACGACCTTCACGTCGCCCTAGACGTCGACCTTGAAGTAGCTCTGAAGATCGTTCTTGAGATCACCTTAGAGGTAGTCATAGAGGTTGCCCTAGCCGTCGTCTTTGATGTCGTCCTTGAGGTCTTTCTAGACGTCGTCTCAGAGGTTGTCCTTGAGGTCGCCCTAAAGGTCGTTCTAGATGTCTTTGACGTCGTCCTCGACGTCCCCCTTGAGGTCGTCCTAGAGGTCGACCTCAAGGGCGACTTAGTGAATAGGTCACATGACGTCACGTCACGTTACCTGAGGTCACATGACCTATGCACCAATTCAGGTTCCCCGCTAAATTTAGTGGAAAAATTGACGTCACGACCTATGTACAATTTCAGTTTCCTCGCTAAATGAGGCGGTGCGCTAACGATAGCATTTATCGTTGCACACCGCCAAATGCCTCTACCATCAATTTGCTGCCCTGTATTGTTTTTTATATTACGATTTTTTTAATACGCACTATTTTACATGAACCATGCGCTCTCGGTCCTTCACAAGGACGTCAACGAAGCTCCACTGGTCTTCCGTGCCGTACGAACTGCTTTAAAGGGGCTATGAAATAAAGTTTGGGCTGGGATAAATAATTTTAGAATGGACTTTACTAATCGAATATCGTCTAGCGGACCAAAAGAAAGAGAGTAGAAAGTCCAAGGTCAGCTTTTCGTTACGAACATTAGAAAATACAGCGGACTATTTCGTACCACCTTTCCTTCGAAAGCTCTCCGCCTTTTCACTCATACATCCGCGGTACCCAAAACAAAACAGCCGACACCAAAACACGTCAGCCGATTACAGCTCACGCATTGAACACGAAAATTGCGTCACTCGGACGTATGCGTTCGTCAACAATCAATCCGTCGACGAATATTTGGATTCGCGTTCGTGGCCAAAAAGTGCCCTGACGGAACTTATCATCACTTGCGAATGACAAGCCCTATGGTGTGCTTAAAAAGCACGGTGGAAGCTTGGAGTCATCGCACCGGTGCCCAAGCATTTCACGACGACGTGATTTCTCAATTCGCTTTTGAGTTGAGGATTAAAGCTTAGGAGGAAGAAGTAGAAAATCGTTTCATGGCCCCTTTAATTTTTACTTCACGCTTCTCACACACGGGGTGATAATTCAATGAGCGCGCTGAACGAGATCCTTGTTGCCTGCAAAATGTGGCTTGTTCATTGGGACTTTCCAGCAAACTGTTACCATATTTCGCGTACCGCACAATGGAGCCTTCGAAGCATGCTTCGAAGGCCCAAGTAGTGCGGTACGCGAAACAAGGTAACGGTTTTCTAAAAAACAATTATAATGTTATTGCATTTCGTTAAGGTGGGGAGTACAGCAACCGATAGACCCGCCTTTTGAACGCTCACCATCACACACGAGACAAGAACATAAGCCCACCAGGATTTCCTAAATGTTTTGAGGCACCCTTTAAGAAGTTTAAGGGGTTTGAGATGTTCGTCGAAGTATTCTAAGGGGTCTGGCGTACCCGTCAAAAAATTCGTCAAAGGATGTAAGAGACCAGGGTTGGGCAGAAATACTCAAAAATTGTATTTGGAAATACAAATACTTGGATACATTAAAATAGTAGCTAAAATACTGATACTAAAATATATATGTAAAAATGTATCGCGATACGTATATCGGAAATTCATTTTAAATAGAGGCAAAAAGTCTTTAGAAATACAAATACAGGAATACATTTTATGGAGGGCAGAAATACAAATATAGAAATACTGATACTGCAATACATTTTTTCAAATTTGTTTGAGACGCCAACTGAGATGAAGCTTGAAGTTTGAAGTGGAAGTTTTTGATCCCGAAATTACTTTCCCGTAGGCTTGGCACTTTGCCTTGAAGGTAGTGGTTTCGGACGACGAGGAGTCTTCAATGGGCTCAAGAAAAACGTTCCATCAAGGACTGACCGCGGTCCCTTCCCTGACATCCTGTCTGTATGACGAGGGATGCGAAAAGACTTCGACCTCTAAATAAATTCTATGTCACCCTAAATCCCATCGAAACGTCACCACGCCCCGTCCATAAGGACGCCCCTGTCAACATTGATAACATGACGTCACTGTGGAATAAACTGGTATTCTTTATCTGCAGGTGTGGCCTTGAACATGAAACTTTACCACGCTGCTGTATGAAAGGACAATACGTATGTACTTTCGTTGTAGGTTATCTCGTTGAAGATCATGCAGGCAGTGTCATTTGGAGTTTTCGAAAATAGTGGACCACCTGAAGCATCCTGGAACACATGCCTTATCTTCTGTTACGGTTGAAACACGATACGGTGGCATCCTTGTTGTGAAGGTCCTTTCAGCCGACCCTCCGCCACCGACGCATGAATTGCAGTCCTCAAGTTTCGCCTAGTATCATCCAAACAGAGACCTCGTGGATTGCGACCTGATATTGCCGGCACAGGTGCGAGCTCTCCGAGAAACAGCGCGCTCGAGACGAGTCGCAGGTGTACGAAGTCTGGGTCGGCACAGCGAGGCCACGTCTGGCCTCCTTCCTGGGTTTCGGATCACAGAGGAAGCATGGGGTCACCTTCACGTCGGTACACTTGAGCCGTGCAATACTACGGGCGCAACCGCAGACGCATTCGAATATGTGTTGAACTTCACTGCGTGAGTCATCCTACTACTTCAAGTCAACCACGGCCAGGCTCGTGCTGCAACAGACTGTGGCTCAGCTTTGCCGGCTTGGTGTACTGTGTACGCTAAAGCAATAGAGACGGTCAGCAGAGGGCATTGGATGCCAGAAAAGAATGACTCAAGAAATCCCTATACCTAAGGACCTGCGGCAGAAGATGCTCTGATTCCACTCCTGGCACGCAACCTGGCTCGAGTCCCCGACCACGCAACACTTCTCAGAAGAGAGAAGAGGACGCATAGAAAAATAGTTCGGAGAATCGGAAGGAACCATGGTCAGCATAGTAACAGTGCCCCAGCATTTAAAGCCCTCATAAGTAAAAAAGAAATGAATGCGTCTGGACATTTTTTTTGGGGGGGGGGGGGCGGGGTTACTTAGAGTACTTTTTCCTTTCCCTCCCCCGTATACTTCTCTATCTCTTTTTTTTTTCCTATTTCCCTTCCTCCCATCGACAGTGACATGTGCGCCCAAAGCGCAACTAACAACAACGTCGATTTTCTAATAAACATCGCTCCAACAACAAATACTGTTTAGAAAACTTTTCCTTTACTTGTAGTACATTCTCTGGGCATGTACCTGTACTTTACTAAAGTATTTTTTCTGGTACTTTCCGAGGAATGAAAAAATCCCGACTTCCATGTATACATTCCTCGAATTCGAAAACAATAAATGGCGTATCGTGGTGTGTACACGCGATTTTTCGAGACGTCATCTGGTCATTTCTCTGAGTGAAGTAATGGCGGCTATAAGACCGACACAAATAAGTGTCTCATAAGTTGATTGTGTCAAATAGCTCGTCAGCGAGAGTAAAACAACTACTCTGTGGCGACTTGACTTTACACAAAATATTTGCTGCCATTTCTACGTAAAAAACTGATGCACCTCCGATTACCTTTAAAACAATGCATGCCAGTTAAAAAAAAAAAAGCATTGCATAGGGAATGAAAGGGCATCATGAAAGATTGTGTTAAAATTTACTTGTACTATACCTTGAAATATATTGCATTTATGGTACTGTTACTTCTGAGTACATTGCACTCGGTGTACTTACTACTTTACTTGATGTACAAAACTTCTTATTTACTTTGCACTTTACTTGAAGCACTTTTAAGATGTAAATTAAGCAACACTGTAAACAAGCGCACACTGTCTAAAAAATCAAGCTCGAGGCAGTGCTAAACCTCAAAGTAGGAATGATACATTCGCTGTACATCATTGACCAGAAAAAAAACAAAAAAGTACAAAACAATTAGCACGTAGAAGCAGAACCATCCATAAAAACATTTCTGTGAGAAAAAAAAAAAAGCAGATTCATGTTTGGCTAGCACAATTTCGCTAACGGA